>WMED01017990.1:0-12499 GCA_019650415.1 Pipa parva | reverse complement strand
ACATGGTACTGGTACAGTATATTTCCAGTACTTTACTGCAGCTAGGGCTTATTTTCAGGGATGGCCTTATATTTCTAAGCTTGGAAGAAATTGCACCAAGTCTTATTTTTGGGGGATCACTGCACAACTTTTATTGGGTGCACATGCACACACAGGCCTACTGAACACATAGTAGGCAAATTTGGCCAATTGTTCAGACAACTGACAAAACTACCTGATCATCTATAGAGGCAGTGCTGCATGACTGGCAATGACTGCATATATACACCAATGTGATTCTTAGTAAATCAGATTTACTACCCTGAACAATACAAAATTGTTTTACATGAATAAGTCTTTATTAGCCAGGATGGCTATTTTGTCCACTGCTTGGACCAGTCTTCTACCAAAAGCCCTATATCAGCAGAGCATCAAATTGTCCTGTGAATACCCAGAATTACCCTGTGAATACCCAGAATTACCCTGTGAATACCCAGCACACTTTAATTAGCAGAGTGCATACTACTTTCTGCAGTGAGTGATCCGATCATTTGGATTACTGCCCCAATGATGAATTCAGCAGATTTGAACTAAAATGAACGGCTCTGTTTATAACCAAATTCATCTGCAGATATTCTAGTGTTTTCTCTATGAATGGCTGGATGTTTATGTGTCTTCTCAGTTCAAAGGTGCAATTGTCACAAAGGCAGTAGCCTATGAGAGTTCACAGTTCCAGGGGACTGACTTCCTGTTCAGGCCTTAATTCTCCTCTTTGATACAGTAATTTAGCAGAGAGGATGCTTAAACAGATTAAATGTGACATTGATTTTTTTTTTGTTTTCATTAAAAAATATCTGAATGGTAAATATAAAACCTCTGTTCTTTGCACATTGCCCTGATAGATGCCTTAACACATCCATAAAACTTTTATTAAAAACAGATGATATTAGCAGGGACTGTGCACCACAGTTTGAACGTTACATGACCGTTACATGAATGATGTACATCTGTATGCTAGAAATCACAGAAAATTTCTGGAAATTGACTGTCTTGCTTACAATATTGCTGTTCCTCTTTAATGACTGACATTCATAACTTCTTCACAAATGTCAGCATGTTTTATCAGATTCTATTAACGTTTTACTTTAGTTAACTTACATGGGGTACATTTTTAGGTTCTTTCAGTTCTTCTTGAATATTAATTTATTATTACTTTTTTTTAATTAATATGCGTCATCAATTACCTCACCATTAAATGCTGAATTCAATGAATCACTTGATAATTGTTTGATCTTGGCAAAATCTAAAAGGCAAAGCCAAAGTATAATGTAGTCTTTGTTTTTCTTTCAATTCTAAATTTGAAATATAAAAAGGAAAATGTGCAGCGCTAACATAATTAAACACTGAAATAATGTTAACAGCTAAATTAGAAGCACAATAGTTTTATTTATGCTGATCAAGGAGAAGACGGGTCCTGTCGCTCATACAACAAGGCCAGCTGCAAGTGAAAAGTCTATTTCATTCGTTAGTTTTTCCATCTTCATCTCAAATAGACCTTTCATCAAAAAGATAACATTGTATTCATGAAACCAGGGTTTATTTAAATCGGAAACAGTTAACTAAAATCAGCGTGGAATGAAGTGGATTTGGGTGTCAGTGAGAAGCAAGAGGAATCATTTATAAAATGTAGTTATTTTATTTTTTTTAACTTATTTAATAAAAAAAATGCATGTACTATTTCAATCTCAGATTGACTGGTAATACTGGGTTCCCCAGAATTAGTTGGGTTAAAAACTCTTTGGGGGTAATTCAGGAAAGATCAAAGTTACCTTGCAAAGCTTCTCTTCACTTCGCCGAGACAGGTACGCGCTCACTAGTCTCCTGCACTCGGAGATCAGAGAACGCTTTAAAGGTACTTTGGCTCACCTTGCGACCACTCGAGTCGCCTCACCGAGCCGAAGTACCTTTAAAGCGTTCGCTGATCTCCGAGTGCAGGAGACCAGTGAGCGTGTATCCGTCTCGGCAAAGTGAAGAGAAGCATCGCAAGATAACTTTGATCTTTCCTGAATTACCCCCCTTTGATTGTAAGTAGATTCTAGGGTCACATTTACTTAACAGATTTATGGATGCCTTGTATAAATCAAGCAGAAAATTTTATGACATCACCCCTTGATGCTTTGTCATGTGAAAACAATTGCCACTTAAGACCACTGCCAAACTCATTGTCCAAAGTGGGAACTCCCCTGTCCATTGCTGCAACAAAGGCAGTAATAAATCTAGGCATTGCTATGTGCCTACCTAGGGCCTTGGATGAGAAATATATCTTATATCAAACTTCTACTGGGGTCCCTAATAATCCATACACAGTGTGTTATACTATATGCAAGTTACAGGGCAATATGTACACCAACAATGTATATGTAAAGCCATTTATAAAATATTACAGAAACAGGGCAGAACATACAGCAATTGGCAGATCTATGAATGCATTACCCATAAAGAAAAATGTGATTCCTTACACATCACTGTGGGTAGACAATGGGGTATATTGGTACAAGTCAGGCAATTTGGAATTAGCATCTGTAAAAATACATTAGTGAAAGTTAGAGAAAGGGTTTCAAACTCCAGACATCATTCAAGCCATGAGGCTGGGAGGAATCAAGCCTATTTATTTAAAGTTCTTCCCTTTATAATAGCAACTTCTTGACATTGTTGTCTCTGTTGGGTAATCGTACAACTTCCAACACCAGCCATCTTAGCTGAGAATCATTGTGTCCCTTTTCGTGGAAATGTCTAGACACCTGAGTATCTGTTAATGCTGTGGGTTTGACAGGTGGCAAAGTGTTTGACCAGAAATTAGGTACCCTTCCATGGATGTGTAGCCCTATATACTTTAATGTCTGAATAGAATATCACACATGCTCTATAAGAGCTCAATGCCCAGGACTATCTCAGCAAGGGGTGGAGCTGAATTCCTACAAAGACTGCAATGTACTTATAATGCAGAAGAAGCAGAAATAATCACACGGGTGACTATGTTATATTGCTGCCATGTAGGCTAAATGAACAAATATGATGTTTTACCTGTTTTACCCATTTCCATACACAAAGTAATTTATTCATGAAATTGAAATTAAAATTACTGTTACAAAATTGCAGTTCAGTGCTTTTCAGGTGAAAATGTTTATTTTGACAGCTTGACAGCTTCTGGAGACTAGTGGAGTTATTAGGTAAATAAATGTAATGTTCCCTGGGAAATATATCCAAATTTGTATCTCCAAAAAGCAGTGGACCTTTTGCAGAATTTGCAATGTTGCAGTTTGAGAATGACACCCGCTGTCACATCACTCAGGTAGAAAATCCCATCTCCTTGGCGTTTCCTTTAGGAAAAATGATCAAGTCCGAAAAGAAAAGGGACTGTCTGCAGATATATCAGTTACACAATGGCTCTATATACTATACAGTATATATCTTTATATTGATGACAAAACAGATATTTCCAGTGGTGGTGTTAAAGATTTGGGTGACCACAAAATACAAGGGATGGATGGGGCTATTCACTAAAGTCCAAATTGTTGCATATGGTGTGAATTCGCCAGCTAAAGACATTTGCAATAGACTGCTACTGTCGCTTTATAATGACAATATTGTCGCAGTTGTGACCTCACTATGGAAAATTGTCCCGTTTGCAACTTTACAATGGGGAAATTGTCACGGTCGCGGATTTGCTATGGGAATCCGCTGTTTGAGAATTCGACAGTCGAATTCGCACCTTAATGAGTAACCCCCGGAGTATCGTTTACAGAGCCCACCATCATAAAACACAGTCAAATTTACTTTAAGAGATTATTTATTGCCTATTCGCCAGTTTTCTGGTGAAAATGGAATTTTCACCCTCTTCTCCTTATAATAAATATGTTAAATAATTGAATCATTTATTTTTAAAATTTGTATTTAGAAGAACTAAAGCTAAAAAATAAAAAAGACCTATTAAATACATACCTCATAGTAAGTTGAATCGTTGCAGTCACAGCTTGAACTGGGCTGTATTTTCCCTGCACTGAGGCAGACTTCTCACCGCACTTCACACAGAAGATTCAGCCCAAAGCTCCACCCACTTGTCAAAACAGCGGTCCAAAAGGCTTCAATCATAATCGCATTCATTGAGGGGAGCGTTCTCATTGGCCCCGCAATGAATCTGATGACATTTGAAGCCTTTTGAAGCCAGACCTATGAGGTATGTATTTCATAGGTCTTTTATATTTTTTAGCTTTAGTTTCCTTTTAAGTTTTTTTGCTTACTGAAACAAATCAGCATTGCTGATAGTGTTAGAGATAACCCACCAGTCTCTGGAAGTGGGTTGTGAATTCACATATATGATTGGGCAGAATTTAGGGGGTTATTCACTAAAGTCTGATTTGTTGTGTATAGGTGCGAATTGGCCAGATAAAGACAGTCGCAATAGGCTGCTACTGTCGCAGTTGCATCTTTCTAATGAGAATATTGTCGCAGTCGCAGCTTTATTGTGGGAAAATTGTCGCAATCTAAATTGTCGTGGATTTTCTATGGGAATCCACTGTTTGTGAATTCGACAGTCGAATTCGCTCCTTAGTGAATAACCCCCTTAGCGTCTATATATACTATGTGACAGGTAACAAGACCCCTATATATTGATATTGTGACATTTATGGAAACTTAGTGACTGAGTCACCAAAAGCCCTGGGTTACTGCCCATGTTGCCTCATTACAATCCCAACCCCTAAATACAGCAGTGGCTCAAGGAATTCAGTCAACTATAGAAAGGTTCACATGTATGTATTTATTTATATGATGATGCTGTTAGGTTCACATGGTGCAATTTGATGTTCTATTACATATGGAATAATATCTTTATAAAATAATATATATATTATAACTGTTGTGAATTTTTTATTTAGCTGCTCCATACTATAGTCATAAATGAAACTGGTTTGATTTACAGTAAGACTATCAATCGTGGTGTGACATGTATTTTACTCAATACTGTTGTAAGAACATATTTTGGAACACTAGTCATAATTACACAAGATTCGGTTTGAGGAAGTTCAATTTTTAGTCATGTTTTCAAAATGAAAATAGATATTTTACAAAACCATGATATCTGTTATGGACTGTTCAACAACAACAAAAAAAGATGAAGTTCTTCAAGAGAGAAACACTGGATAAGAATATATTACATATCAGCCAATTTTCCACATGGTTATATTGGTGATCTTTCAGTTTATAATTATTACTAATATGCTATGTAATAATAAGCCAAATTGATTTTCAGTGTGTAGGCTTACTAATAATAATTCCCAAACTATCATAAATTATTATTTTAAAAGGTATGTGTTATTTTGGGCCAAGAAACACACTTTCATTCTAAGCTAGATTAATGTTCTAGGTTAGTGGTCGGAAAGTGTGGCTAAAGTTGTTGTGGCTCAGAGTGCACTGCTGAAATCACCCCCAAGCCCCACCCATGACCTATGATGGCTCTTCTGATTGGCCGTCGATGGTCATGTGGTTGGGAGAGGGCACGCCACCCTCCTCCAGTGGCTCACAAGATAGTTGTCACTGCTGGAGGAGGGAGTGAAATGGCTCCCTCCTCAAACAACTTTGCCGACCCCTGTTCTAGGTAATAGCATGATAACCTTACTTTAGAGGATTTCTGTTGCAGTACTAATTTAGGTCTAGCATCTCTTAGATCTATAGTGCCAAAAGACTGTTACTGCATAGGTTCATTGAAATAAACATTGATGAGTGTTGGTCAGAATAATACAAAGGACAGGCCAGTTTGCAGGTAACAAAATGAATAACTGAAAGGATATATTTTTTTCTAGGAGAAAAGCATAAGTATATGCAGCACAGAAAGCAAGCAAAGCCGCACAAAATACATTCATAGTATCTTCTGACCTTCTGTGACCACTACACAGTTTTTGAAGGCAATTTTTTTCCTTTTGAAAGCCCTAGGCCACTTGACAGGTTTTAAATATTACTGGTTAACCAATATCTTGCTTTTGTCATAAGTTACAAAAACATAACACATAAAATGACATCTTTCTGTCAGAAAATGTACAAATGGTATCAGCCTTGCAGAGGGCACTTCCCAAATACAAAAGGAATTTGATGGGTTTCAGCACCTTCCCAGCTTGACTTAATATCTCAAAAAATCAAAGGGCATCGAACAAGTGTTTTCCCCATGTGAACACATTATTTTAATAACCAGAAATAGTTGAAAACAGACAATTAGCATAGGCTTGATGGGTTGCTTCCAAAACAATTTGACTTTTTAAACAAAAAAATTTAAACACCTCCCAAAAAACAAAAGGTTGTCATCCCTTTGTGTTACAGAAACACAAGATTGTCCTGGCTTTCAAGAACTATCCACAAGTGATCCTTAGGACGAAACTTATTAAACTCGGAAAGACCGATCTTGGTCTATCTGAGTTTACCGAGAGATTTTTTTCTATCGAGTTTTTCCATCTTGATTTTTCAAAATTTTCGATGAAAAGGTAGCCATGCTAATAATGTAAAGTATGACTACCTTTACATTGAAAAAATTCAAAACGTCGACATCGAAAAATGGAAAAAATCGATTGCGAGAACAATGTGAGATCTCACTTGGTAAACTCAGAAAGACCAAGAGCAGTCTTTCAGAGTTTAATAAATTTCGCATAGCAATTAGTTTCAGCCTGTTTCTCTGTCACTTGATTTATAAAGGATTTGCTAAAAATGTTGCCCCATCAAAAAAAAATCATTATCAATAAATATGGACAGAAGCACATTCTGTAGTGTTTTCTCTTAGGCTCACCTTCCATTAAGTGACAGAACCAACTCCATAGAGAATATTGGGTTTATGCCAGGGAGAGGAAGGCATGGCATAAAACTGTCTTAGAACTCATTGATAAATAGGAGAAAACAATAAATCTTGTTTAAAATAGCATGTTTCTCCTGCATTAACTAGTAAAACAATACTTATTGACTTTAGTAAATATCCCCTGAATTAATGCTGCATCAGCAAGTTCTGTCCAAAGCAGCACAACGTAATGGGTGAAGTTGAAGACCAGAAACCATCAGCTCCACAACACGTTAACAGAACTGCAGAAAGAGCCACCATAAAGCACATTTTGTTTGTCTTTTAAAGCGTTCCAGATCATTACTAATCATCTCAAGAGACTTCCTTTAATGTTCCTTATCTATTAAAAGTTAATTGTAGCAACCAAAAATAATGTATGGCTTATTTTGTGGAGTTAAAGTAGTTCGCTCCCACATCCAA
Source organism: Pipa parva (assembly GCA_019650415.1). Classification (NCBI taxonomy): domain Eukaryota; kingdom Metazoa; phylum Chordata; class Amphibia; order Anura; family Pipidae; genus Pipa; species Pipa parva. Next base: position 5,223 of record WMED01017990.1, on the reverse strand, counting down.
ATGATGGAAAACTTTATATGGAAATCTGGCCATAAGAGGACACTCAGGGGCTGATTAACTAAAGGGTGAATTCACCTGTCTTATTCAGTTTTCTACAATTCGAGGTACATCTCCAAAATAGTCACCAATTCACATGTTATTATTGACTAAGCAGCTAACAGTCTTGTTGAACAAGAAGCGATCACTGTCGAATGTGTTGTTGGGCGTAGTCAGTCAGATAGAAGTAGAATGCAGAGCCCTGCCATCAGCCCTTAATTTGCCTCTCTGAAGTGGCGAAGTCAAATGGGTGAATTTGGAATTCGCTCCTTTGTCACACTCTACCAGTCAATGGTAGAAGTTCCTGTGCACACACACACACAAAGTGATGTGAAGTGCTTTGTATCACTGCGACTATCATATTCGCCTGAATTGGTCGCATATTTGCCATATTGCCGAGTTTGCCCAATAAGCAAACATGGGAAAGTGGTAAATAGATTTGGAGCTTCACGTGACTATTCGGGCCATTAGTTAATAAGGCCCTCATTGGCAGGGGTGTATATTAAGAATAGGCAGCTGCTAACAATCCTATAGCAGAAGGGGGTCTGGTGCTGATTCTGCACTAAGGTCCGTACTGCTTGAGATACACAACTGTTCATTGTATTCTGTCAATGTTATTTTTTCTAATTCATATTTACTGCGAAATTTATTAAACTCGAAAAGACCGCTCTCGGACTTTCCGAGTTTATCGAACGAGATCTCACATTGTTCTCTGGAGATTTTCTGGATTTTTTGACCTCAAGATTTTCGATCTTGATTTTTTTAAATTTTTCATTGGAAAAGTATCCATATGTTACATCCATACGTTACATTCATACGTTACATTACTAGTATGGCTACCTTTTTATTGAAAAACTCGAGAACGAAAAAAAACTTGCGAGAACAATGCGAGATCTCGCTCGATAAACCGAGAACTTGCGAGAACAATGCGAGATCTCGCTCGATAAACCGAGAACTTGCGAGAACAATGCGAGATCTCGCTCGATAAACCGAGAACCTGCGAGAACAATGCGAAATCTCGCTCGATAAACCGAGAGCAGTCTTTCCGAGTTTAATAAATTTCCGATGCTAAATTTCTACACAAGTATAAGAAGCGTATATCTAATTGTGGGGGAAAATATACACGCGTTTTTCTAAGCATTTACATAAAAATGATTTTCCCTTTAACTGGCTATAAACAAGTTTGCAAATTTAAATTAATTTTAAAGTAAGGTATTTTTGCCTTATTGTGTTGCCCTGTAGAAATCTTAATCTAGTGCTGACAGCATAAATCCCATTCAACTAAAAAGCCACAATGTTTAAATGTTTATTGTACATTGAAGGCTTTGGGATGGATAAGTGTTCTTATACTGTATCCTTACATATGACTAATGGCCCTGCATGCTTACTCAGTTTGTTTTCTGGTTCCTATAGCAACATATGGTGTGACATTCTGTTGAATGACATCCCCGGGAATTGGAGTTCAGATGGTCATTTCTACCGTGTTACCATCCTGGATGTCAGCCTAACTGTAGGGAACATAGCATAGAACATAATCCCCTCGATGATTAGTCTATGAAAAGAACTGTGTTCTCATCCAGCCATATTAAACATGTATTTAACTAAGGAAAGATAATGGGGTTTATTCACTAAAGTCCGAATTGTTGCGTATGGGTGCGAATGCGCCAGATAAAGACAGTCGCAATAGGCTGTTACTGTCGCAGTCTCGTCTTTATAATGTGAATATTGTCGCAGTCACGACTTTATTATGGGAAATTGTCACAATCTCAACTTTAAGAAATTGTTGCGACTTTACAATGGGGAAATTGTCGCGGATTTACTATGGGAATCCGCTGTTTGACAATTCGACAGTCGAATTTGCACCTTAGTGAATAACCCCCAAATAAGTTTGCTTCTCTTTGTACTTTTGGTTGTTTAAAAATTGCGCTCATTTGTATTTTTTTTTTCAGTTTTCTAAAATTAGTTATTTCTGAAAAAGTGACTTACGTTGTATAGGGCATTTCCCTATTTTCTCCTAAATTTTAGATGAGGAAAGTTTGCAGGAAGGCATATAAATAACGGCATTCCAAGGCTGATTAGTAATTGTAATTATACTACAACTCTCTTTACTGCAAAGCTGTAAAACGACCCACTGGGGTAACACCCTGAAGTATTGTGCACTTTGTGGCTGTGATGTTATAAAGAACTGAACACACAAACAAAACAAAAAAACTTGTGTTGCATTGTCATGTGGTCGTTACCGCAATAATGGTAATTTAAATAATTTAATGTGTGGATTGTGCATGAATGTAAATGACGTCCACTGAAACAAATTGCAAAGATTGAGCTAAAAAACTGCCCCAAAGAGCATCATTTATGACACTTTGCACACGTTTGTATCATCAATTAATCAAGCACTGGAGTCTGTTAAAGTAGTGAATTCGGCAAGGTGTACTGTGTTAACTGACTGCGCTATGCAAGAAATCGCATCTGACGCCATTCACTTCTTCCCTATGATACTCTGCCCCTTAGTGCATTATTAGTAGGGAATTCGCAACTGTCAACCCAAAGTGATGCAAATATACATTGATGGCTGTCTCACTTTCATGAATAAGCCCTCAATAACTTGTAAACTGGGTCTACTTTCCCTTTAAACAGTCGATCTAAGGTTATTTAAGGAATAAAAAGAAAGCTTGGGTGTCCAGTGAAAAACTGGACTCTGCAATAAGATCCTAAATAGGAATTCAGACATCTTCATTTTCACTGGCAAGAAGAAGGTCTGCTGAACATCTGATACCATAACAGCTATACAGTTACTTCACCTTGCATGTCATCTGCACAGATGATAAACACGACTGTATGTGACCATCCAGCAGATAAACGGAGCCTGACCAAACAATGCTGCTGTTCACGCCACGGAAGCAAACAAAATAACAGTACAATATGTAAAATAATAATAAAAATAATAGGTGCTGGTTAAAGTGACACGGTCTGAATATTTCTGCCAAATTTGTCTCATTTCACACTGCACATTAAGTGCTTTGACCTTCCCCCACTCGCTGTCAGATAGATTAGTTTACATCATTTGTGCACAAAGCCATGTGTTTATTCTCAAATGTCAGGTCATAATTATAGGCCCAAAGCAGAGAATGGGTCCTCTCTACTTTCATCACAAATTAAATTAATCCATAATTGAATCCATTGCCCTGTCCAGCCACATTCCTTGGAATGTACAACAGCAGGAGGCTGCTCCATTGCTTTACATTTATAGGAATGCAGAAGGCTAGGCTAGTTTTCTTACAACTAAACTGTAGTGATCCTCATTGTTACTATTGCTTTGAACATTAAAGTCTACCTGTCACCTACACAGCGTTTCTCTCTGTCATCTTCATTGTCAGCCTGCCTTTTCTTTCCCGAGTCAGGTAATGATTGATATTATAGCTTCTCCAATCAGATCCCTGCTAGATCATGATTTAAGGGATCTGATTGGAGGAGCTATAATGTCAATCATCATTTAGCCCCACCCACCTGACCCAGGAAAGAAAAGTCGGGCTGACAGGGACGATGACAGAGAGAAACGCTGTATAAAGCTACATTATTTAATACATATATATTTACATAAACATTTATTTCATTACTACAACCTAAATTAGTATTAGAGTTTTGAGGTGACAGGTGCACTTTAAAAACGTTCACACAAAATCTACATATATTTGGCATAAATTCACTCATAAATTCAAGTACAGTCAATAAATATAAGTATTAGAGAACACTTCACAATTGTTAGGGGGTAATTCAGCAATGTGCGAAGTGAGCTCCAGATCATTCACATCACTTCGCACATGCTGTTATGCACTCAACATCAGTGAACGCTTTAAAGGGATTCCAGTCTCAGCGAGGTGACTCGAGTGGTCTCGCCGAGACTGGATTCCCTTTAAAGCGTTCGCTGATGTCCGCGTGCAGGACGTCAGCGAGCGCATAACAGCATGTGCGAAGTGAGACGAAGGATCTGGAGATCACTTCACACATTGCTGAATTGCCCCCTATTAGTCTTTCCTGTGACCAATAACAAACACACATATTAACATTATACCATGAAAATTAGATGAGAGGTGAGACCAAGGTGTAGACTTTCCATTTCCAGGGGCGTGTATAAAAACTGCACTGTTATTGGCTGCTCTTAAGCTTGTTTCGTTATAAAATGCGTGTGCTGACAAATTCATGTGGATGTGCTCTCCCCAGGAAACAAAGCAGAGACTGCCAAGGACATATTTCTGCAAGGGCTTTATCTTCTCTAGGACCTTGCCAATTTTTTTGTTACCCTTTCAGTTTGGCCTGGTATAATATAACATAGACTAAACAAACCTACATTACTGGGGGCTAACTCAGATGTTTGTTGGAGGTGAAATAGGGGATGCAGAGACATTGATAGGGAGCAGTAGGAAATTGCAGACCCTTTATTAATTAGACCACACTGCACATGATATGTGTTCTTTTGCACAGATCTATAACGATCAGATAACGAACTACATTACCCAACACAGTGTGGCCTCACACATGGGCAGATTTAACTGCTTCCATTAGTCTGTCTCTCATAGATGGTTGTAAATTCCATATCCTCATGGCCACAATAGTGTTCGCAGTCAGCATCAAGCCACATGGTGCAGGCCGCAACGAGCGATCAGACCCTGTTGTATAACCCATCACATCTGTAAATAAAAATAACTAGGTGAAACTGAAGAAGCGTTAAAAAATACACTTACAGATTCATAAAAATACAAAAAAACAAGTGTGCAATATGCTAAAAATAGCATATGACAAGAGTTCCAATTTTAAAAATGCTTGGAGTGCTGCTCTCGGTAACATCAACATAGGGCAAGCGAAAATCTGTAGGAAAGCGCACGAAAAATGGCAATAGTGCCTTACCCGTGAATCCAAAGAAAATAGAAAGAGGAAACTATAAAGTGACCAACACTCAGCGAGAGCGAAATTCACTAAACTCGAAAAAGCCCGGCTTCGCTTTTCCAAGTTTATTCTGAGAACATCTCGGCTGTTCTTGCAGTTTTATTTTTTAATCGATATTTACCGACCAAAACTTTTGATCGAATTTTTCTATCTCGATTTTTCAATGAGAAGGTACCTATACTACTAATGTAAAATATACTACTAATGTAAAGCCATACTGCTAATGTAAAGCCATACTGCTAA
>WMED01017989.1:0-12838 GCA_019650415.1 Pipa parva | reverse complement strand
TGTGAAAATATGATATTTGTGTCATTCTCAAAACTTTTGGCCATGACTGTAGAAATCCAATTTGATATCAACATGTACTGTTACTCTATAAAATAAAACGTTATAGTCTAGTGTGAAGATAATGCTGTCACATATATTCTCTTTCATATTAAGAAAGCAAGTAAAATGCAGATATGGATATTCACACAGCTGTGCAAAAGGCCAGTTCACACAATCTTCTGCACAACAGCTGGAAAGTAGCTTGTGTGTTACAAGCAGCATAATTCAGTCAGTTGTTGACACTTTACATAGAAATCATTGTGCGCCATTTGCAAACATATCCACAGAGTGTTTGCTCAGCTTAGCGAGACAAAGCAGCCTTTACTTTAGCATCTGGGACAAACAGATGAAGCACACATCTCGCCATTCTTTTAAGTGGGAGAATGGATGTCACTCTCTGTGTAAACTTCTATATTAAAGGCTCAAACAAAAAAATCCTAAGAGGAGGCAAAAGCGAGCAAAGGCAACATCATTTTTTTTATTGTGCAATAAGGTTATCATGGAACATCTAGGGTGGACCTGTGTCAGGAGAAGGACAATTGCAGGGCCTCACTCAGGACAATAACAATAATCTCCAGATGATTAATGAGATGCTAAACTGGAATCCCCTAAAGGTAAATCCATATTTTATTGCTGAGTGCAGAAACACAACATTTGTATCTGAGGACAGGAGTAAACCATAAAACATGTTTCAGTTCTCTGCAATAAAAATAGGGGCTTCCCCTTCAAAATCTCCAGCTGAACATCTTGTGTATTGTTATCTCACCATTCTCTTGTTCCTAGTGTAAGGATATAAAACTGGTAATACTGAGGGGGTTATTCACTAAAGTCTGAATTGTTGCGTATAGGTGCGAATTGGCCAGATAAAGACAGTTGCAATAGGCTGCTATTGTTGCAGTTGCATCTTTATAATGAGAATATTGTTGCAGTTGCGACTTTATTATGGGAAAATTGTTGCAATCTTAACTTTAAAAAATTGTTGCGACTTTATAATAGGGAAATTGTAGCGAATTTGCCATGGGAATCCACTATTTACAGATTTGACAATCGAATTCACACCTTAGTGAATAACTCCCCTTAAACTGTCGAATTCGCAAATAGCGGATTCCCATAGTAAATCCGCTACAATTTCCCCATTGCAAAGTGGCGACAATTTTTTAATGTTAAGATTGTGATAATTTTCCCATAATAAAGTCACAACTGTGACAATATTCTCATTATAAAGACGTGATTGCGACAGTAGCACCCTACTGCAACTGTCTTTATCTGATGAATTCGCACCTATACGCAACAATTTGGACTTTAGTGAATATTATAACCCTGAGTCTTTAGAAAAGGGAGGGGGAAGATGCTTAAATATTTGGTAGCTGATTAAAAAAACAATTCATTAAGGGGTGCTGGCACTCATACTGTACAAATATTATGAATTAGAATTAGCTCTGATACTAAGGAAGTTGGGACATTAAGTGCTTAGCAGATTTAAATTTGTAAAGTACAGTCTAATTTTATCAGTAAATACTTGCTGATGATATAGCATGACTCTTCTATATTCACTGCAGAAAGTAGAAATACTTTTACATCTAATCAGAAATGCAGTTAGCAAGTATCACCAACAGCTTACCTTATTCCTTAAACCTTATAACAGTATTCCTTATTGCTAACGTCATGGTTGATAGTAAAGGGAGTCCTTTTTTTTCATTAAGGAAGAGTGTATTTAATCCTGCAAATACATTTTTAAAATCAGAGGCTAAAGAAAGATTTAGGAAATATAAATAGATGTAATGCCTTTTTAGATATTTCCGGAAGGGCATGAAAAACACCCTAAGCTGACAAAGCGTTTGCCGTCAATAGTAGTAGAACCAACAGAATGTGGAGATGTGGAAAGTGGGGAACTCCGCTGGCCCCCAGAGGACCTTTCCCCATGTGAAGACAAAAGCCTGGCTCAAAGAGATACAAAGTCATTTCAAGGGCAACATCTGGATGCTGAAGGTATGTGTATGTTAGTTTATTTTGTGGTCTTTTGTAATTTAGGGTAGAAAACACCACATCAGTTATTGCTCTATTGTGACAGATTAAACAATTGAGGGGGTTATTCACTAATTTGACTGTTGAATTCGCAAACAGTAGATTCCCATAGTAAATCCTCTACAGTTTCCCCATTGTAAAGTCGCGATATTTTTTAAAGTTAAGATTGCGTCAATTTTACCATAATAAAGTCGTGACTGTGACAATATTCTCAATATAAAGACGCGACTGTGACAGTAGCAGCCTATTGCGACTGTGTATCTAGCGAATTCGCACCTAAATTCAACAATTCGGACTTTAGTGGATGACCCCCTTAGTCGGGAGTTGCATTGCTGGGGAGTTATGGGAGTGGATATACCCTTGTTTGAGGATGCAGCTAATGTGGGGCTTTAAAGAACCTAATATACAGAAGGAGCAAAAGAGAGGATAAAATCTCGCTGTTCTGTAAATCTGTGGGTAACTATACATAAAATGCTATTCAACCAAACAGGAAACTGTGTACTCCATTGCTGCTCATGTGAAAATAACAAGGAAATATTGTCAGAAGTTTAGTGCAGGCTGGAGATAGTTCCCCTTTGGGTGAATTCTTACAATTGAATGCAGAGAATATATATTAAACTTTTGTACCTGGTTCCTTAGGCCAGGTTCACACTGGCATATTTCTGCACTTTGCTTTAAGAAAATCTGTTTCTGAAAATATGCTGGCAAATTCAGGCCGGTGTACCATCAAGAGAAAATTTTCTATAGTACTTACCCGACGCAATGTGAATGCTCCCTCAGCATTCCCTCATCTTCCTATCTTGCTGCATCCTTCGGGTCGTGTACGTGTGCTCGTCCAATACGTGACAGCAAGTGTTCGCACGTGCGCGCGCTCACATTTATCGCTAGTGTGGCCAGAACAGGTAAGTGCTATAGGGATGTACAGCGTATATGAACAGTGCAGAAATATGCCAGTGTGAACCTGGCCTTAGAGTGATAATATCATAAAAAAATAAATAAAAGTAATAATAAGTGTATTATAAGAAGTTTATGAATACTGCTCTAGAATGTATGTGGTATTACAGATATATCTCTACTCTACTGAAGCTAATTACTGGAAACAACAGTATGGTTGCTGTGGTTATGGTTATGCAAGTGTAACACTTGTGGAAACTCTGTTAACCTACCTACTCCCAGACTTCTGAGAGAAGTATCTGTAGCATCCATTTCCTTCCAGCCCAAACTGTTCTGCAAATCCTAATCCATATAAAATATAAACAATATTCTAATCAAATAACTACAGGTAGTTACACAAAGCAGTAACAAATGTCGAAGTGTGCTAGAAATTGTATATCTGTTATTTATCCATGCCTACATACAGTTTATGTGCAGTCTTCATGTAGGATAGTTTGTAACACAAGCTAATATACATGAACTCAATGATGTTGCTGGATAGGTACTTCTATCCAAACAAAGGAGGGTTTATCATTCCTGTGTATACAAAATCCACAATTGGAGAGGATAACCAATGCCAAAAATCTTATTATCATAGTATATCAATGGAGTTCTACTATGTTTGACCCATTTATAAATATTGTATGTACTTACAAGTGTACATCCCTTTAAATTGAAGTTTTGTTTCACTATGACAAGCTTGTAATGTATTGTGCATACTATGTAACAGGATCTCACCTTTTTCTTTAAAGGAACATATTCCATTAATTTAAATACTTAAAATCATAAGCCAAATAATGTGATGATGAAGTAAATTCTCTCCAATACACTAGTTTATCAATCATTCACCTAATTAAGCAACAGCTGCTACGATATGCCTTACTGTGCCCCTAATTCACTTTGCATCAGTTCACTTCATCCCTCCTCTAAATAATCAATATGCACAAGTGAATTTTCAACACAGTGGGTGAATTCAAATGAAGCGCCACTGATTATTTTAGGGAAAATAATTAACTTTTTTTTTTTTATAAATAACCCCCTCAGTTGTTATTTAAAGTAAACATTCATTTTAATTGATTAAAGTGAAACACTTTGCTCTTTGTGTTCTATAAGGATGCTGACAGGATTGGGGGGAGGCAAAGGGGTACACGTAAAATCAGTATACAAAGCAGATGCGAAATAGAGAAGTTAGACAACACCTTGCTATATGCTAGCTTAGCCTTGTCTCCTTGCTGCAAGAAAAGAAGCTTGAACCCCTCAATTCTGTGTGAAAGAGAGAATTTTTCTAACCTATGACTTGACATATTTTTAGTTAACCACTAAGGACTATGACAATGTTGTTTTTTGCTACCTGTCTAGACATTTTTAACTTTAACCTGTCTGTTTCTATAGTTCACAAAATTGCATATTTTAAACATACATATGCAGATAATCCACCTGTGTCCTAGTTTCTTTTGAGGCTGAATACACCTTTCTAGTATTTCCACATATCTCAGATTGCTAAAATCCTTCATTCAGCTGTGTTACTGGTAACCACCCTTTTGCCATTATAAAACACTTTTATCTTTTCTCTAAAATAATACTGTTTGGATATGAACATGGGATTTTTGAGATCTGCAAAGATAAATTCTCCAGCACACACAAGATCATCCTGTTTAATTGGTTTTTAGCTTCCCTTTGTACGCTCTATCCAGTTAATAAGAGAAAAAACAATTCCTGAAGTACATTTGTATCATGACCTCTTTGTTGAATATATGAGTGTGGAGAAATAGTACCGATCAAGCAAAGGCCTTGCTGTCACATCTTTTTACCTTAAATGATGTAGTTGTAGACAATTAGGGAAATGCAATAATCGGTTTTATTACAAAACACAGTACATTATCAATCACTTCTATGCTAAATTTAAAGATAACTTATTGCATTTATTTAAGGGCAATCTGATTTGTGAATATTTAATGCCACCCCTTTTCCTGGTGTCTAAAAATAAATACAGTTCTGTCTGTGACTTGATTCATGCACTATGTCCAGTAACAGTCACAGCGCGTGGGTGAAGGTAACAGCAAGAGACAACACAGCAGACACCCAATGCACTGACTCAGGATCTTAAACATATCTTGGAAATAAAAGTGTGTTGGTCAGACGTCTTTTGCCTGGCCCGTCTGTCAGAGAGGTCCGAGCAAAGGGGATAGGAGAGGGGGCGCTATTTATGTGTGCGCTGACTGCTGTAGCACTTAGCGCTACAGCGCTCCTCTCTCCTCTCCCCAGCATTGATTTCAATTTCTTGTGATCATCTCATAGGAAGTGAAACAGTGCTGGGGGAGGGAGAGAGGAATGCTGTAGTGCTAAGCACTACAGCAGACAGAACCAGACCACGGAAGAGGTAGGTAGGGACAGGGAAAAGGAGGGAGGAGCATCAAGATAGCGGAATTGTGGGGACAGCACAGTATGGGACGGGGGTTGTGGGGGAAACACAGAATTGGAGGGGGATTGTGGGGCAGCACAGTATGGGGAATGCTGTGGGGCAGCACTGTATGGAGATTGGGGGGTGTTGTGGGACAGTGCAGTATGGTGAAAGGTAGGGTTTGCTATGTTGGGTATGTTACCGGCCCAAAACATAGTTGAAGATTGTTAAACCAGCCCAATACAAGAAAACTTTACCCTCCCCTGGTCTAAGGGTATTGTTGAACTACAATTCCTATCTATACTTAGATTGTAAGCTCCTTGGGGCAGGGACCTCCAACCTCTTGTGTCAATCACTACCTAGCACTTAATTTGATGTACCCTTGTTATATTTTACTTGTATTGTTTAATGCACTTTTCCCTTGTTTGTATTGTACTTGTATCACTGAATTTTACAGCGCTGCGTAAATTTGTGGCGCTTTATAAATAAAATTATACATACATACATACATCTACATCATCCAGTAGCTAGGATTGTAGTTACTGTATGAGATAATTACACAGCCCATGATTAGGTAAAATCACAATTTTGGAAATCAAAAAAGTAACTGTACAGTTGTGCGAGAGGTAGACATAGTCCTGAGGTAGGCAAAGAGGTTTTCTACCTGGCCAGGTAATATCTCAGATATAATTTGGATAAATAAATGAATTAATTAAGAAAGTGCATGATATTATTCTTACATTTTTTTACTTCTCATGAGGATTAGCAAACCTGAAACCTCAAAAAGTAATCACTTTACTTGCATTTAAGAATCTGTTTTATTTATTTTAAAGGTTCATGGTCTCATGCAAAAATATGTATTATGTACACTACATGAAAAATGCCTGCAATTAGAAACATACCACAGACATCAGTTCAGAAGAAAGCTGTATTACAGATAGAGTATATGGATAACCTAGTTTGACAAATGAAAGGATCCTTTTCATTTTCTTTTTTGCTATTACTGATCTTCTGACATAAAATGCGTAGGAGCTGTCATACTGCTTCCTATGCTAGTTAAAATGAAAAATATATCTTTATATAATTTGCTTACACATTTTTTAAGTGGCAAGTTTGTACATAGGAGATGTACTAACAAGAAATCCATTTTTAAAACACAAAAGTCATATATTTTGTCTTGTATAAGCAAAAACAATTTTATGTACACGGCTTCCATTCCATGACGGTAATATTAATTATGTGTGAAAAAACGCAATTCTGAAGATGAGCGTTTGTTTGGTATTAACAAAATGCATTTGTCACCTCAGAAGGAACAAAGTAAATTCTATTAAGACAATATCATAATTTGTTTCCACAAAAGACATTTTAGCCTCAGAGAATTACTATTACTTCATAAATGTATGTTTTCATAGAATGCAATTGAGCTTAAAAAGGTCACAGAATATAGCTTGTGCTGGAATTTCAAATAATTTTCTAACCACAATTCATTTTCCATGAAGCTCATTCTGGTTTAAAAAATAAATAAATACAAGTTGTTGTCATGGATCCAGTAAACTTCATGTTCTCACATAAGCACAAAAGTGCACGCGTAGCCATAAACTGAATTTTCTCAGCAAATAGCTTTTTCTGAGTACAAAATTGCATTCTGTAAGAAATTGAAATATAATATGTATATGATTTTTTTTTTCTTTTGTGGCAGCAGCTAATTTTTTTTTTGTTTCCAGATACCATTATGCACATTCTTGCTTGATAAAATTAATTACTGTATGTATGTATAACTCTATTTTGCTCTTGTTTCCCACAATCCTTTGTGGTAACCCAGAAGCACCACCAGACAAGCACAATATCAAAATAATAGGAACAGTTTAAAGAATGGGAACATTAGATAATAATGCAATGTGATGCAAGGAATTCTTTAGCAATAACAAACAAAAATACTTTTTTATTTCAACAAATAAAGTATTTGCATTTGTTAATTCTTATACACTGATAGTATCAGGCATTAAGATTCTTCAGGGAATCCATACATTCTGTGGGGTACCTTCAAGGGTTGCAGCAGTCGTGGTGGTGACTGGGCCCAGTGCACCAGGGAGGCCGTCACTGCTGCATCCTCTAGTATGCCGGAGGGAAAGGGGGCCCGGTGCTGATCATGCACCAGCCCAGGAGAGGACCGCCTCCCCAAAGTTCCAATCCTGCATACACTGACCATTGGATTTCTTACCTGTGGTAGGATGTTCATCTTTACCCCTGCGGACATCCTCTTGCTCACTTCTGGTGGGTCGGCTGCACTATCATGGCTACATTGAAATATACCTTCTATGCCCTATTACAGTCAATACCATTAACTGGCTACTATTTGGGAGCCGTTCTCAGAAGCAAGCATTGAGTTTTCTCTGGAGTCAACAGCATGACTCTTTTCAAGACCATGTGTTCTATTTTCCCTGCCAGGCTCAGCCTTATATGTCTTCCTTAGGGGATTTCACCCAAAATGACATAACTACAACACAATTAGATCTTAGAGTCAACCTTAGCTAGAGAATTACTGAGGGGAAATTCAGAAACCTGTAATGGTGCTGTAACCATTGGCAACTAATCACACACTTTCTGTTATACAGTGTTCTAAAATAAACTCTCACATATATATATTTTACAAACAGAAACAGAAATACTGTGGTATACTGGATGTAAGATATGCAGCACAAAACCAAAGATATGAGCCAAAGATATGTTGCTCAGTTTCCTGAGTATTCATGATATGGTGAACTACAGTACCCTTCAGACACTTTTAGCATTAGAACTGATGCATGGGTACTGCCATTTGAAAGCTATTAAACTAAAGTGTCTTTTCTTTTTTTAGTAAAAAGAGCAGGCAATTTTATTTATAGAAACAAGTTGTATGTTTTTTTAATGTGTGGTTTGGATTATGATTAATCTGACAAAATCCAGGGGTCAGTTGATGAACTCCTCTCTTGGCTCCCAACCTCATTGCCACTATGAGGTTGGGTGCCCTAAAATAAAATATGTCCATACGTAAGGGTCTCAACCGCCTAATTATCATGGGGTAGTGGCCCTGTCATCAATAAAATCTTAACAGCCACCCTGTCCTAAAAACCCTCACCCCCTACTTCCATGTGTGGTTAGGAATCACTGTCACTCACTATCTAAGTATGAGGGTGAGGGTCCTTTAATACACTGGCAAATATGTAAAGTAAAAATAAAATAATAAAATTGTTTTTACCTTTTCTGTCGTCTTCGTTTCTGACCCATGGCATAGTCCTCGATGGGCCCATGTCTGCAAAGCCCTCATTTCTACATCTTTTTATTTTTGATCTATGGCCACAACAACGTACTCCAATGAAAGGTCATTAATTTCAGCTACAATGTATTCCATGAAAGGCCATGATACTAAGAGGTCTTGATCATTTATTGCCATAGGAAAAAATCTTCTCCATCTTCAATATCAATATATTGGCAGTTCCCTGTCAGGTAGGATCCATGGCTATTTATATAATTCCCTTTCAGTCGTGTTGGTGCTGGTGAAGGGGAAGGAGGTTTTTGTGGTAATTATATAGCAGTGTGATGGCAGTGGATCAACAAAAAGTGTAAGAGCAAAGAATTTACAGACAGCATGGACCCATCCAGGACCTCTGCATGGGACATTAGAAAAGATGACAGAAAAGGTTAAGGCAATTTTAATGCAAGCCTTTATAACTTCCTGGTCAATCTAGACACTGTGTTTTTTTGTTTTTGTTTTGCAACTTAAAAAACAATCCAAATCGTCTGTAAAAAATCTAAACCTAAACCAAACCAAATCATGAGGGGCTGTGAATAACCTTTTTTTTTAATATAAAAAACTAAAACATGCATAAAAGGAGTATAAAGCTGATCTATTTTTTTGTTCAAGAGATATACGGCAATCAGGAGGCTGCTTGCTCAGCCTCCACTAAGATAATTCAAGAAGAGCCAGTCTATATTTTACCAATGATACCAAGTTATTATGCACAGAAAAGCTGATGGAAGAAATGATTTTCCCTAGAACTTGGATCCTACTGAGAAGTCACCTGCAGGTACTGATTGGATCCATCTTCTTTCAGCATACCACTGAGATAAATAGCTTCAGTAAACTGTCTATATATTTTTCCCTCCTACAGTGCTAGCAGTGAAGTGTAGCTGGCACTACAAAACACATTGATGTGCTTCCAAGATAGGAAATCTGTAGTGAGGGAATAATATCCGTGACCAGTGGAAACATTTTTATTTCTGGAACTGTGTTGATGTGTTGACTTTGTCTAATATGATACCTGTCAGCAATATGTTTATTACTTCTACACTGCTCTCTGGTAATACATTTAATGAAAACATTTTATCTTTGTAATTAGAAAACTTGGCACCTGGTCTTGAAAAATGCAATGGGGAAATAAAAGTAAAGTATGATCTACATCACAGATATACACCTTGTGGAGATAATGCTAAGCAGTCACCGCAGTTAGTTAGATTGCTAAAGAGGCAACCAACAGAAATGAAATTCCTCACACATGTGCAACATGTAACATGTGGCCTATGTATTGTAGGCATGGCTTGATGGAGGCATGGGTAGTTTAAACACTTATTACTTGCAAACTGTTTACTAATAAGTAATGTTTAAACTAGACATATATATTAAGAGGCTTATTCATCAAAGTGAGAATTTGACTGTCGAAGTGAAGCTTCGCTACAGTAGTTGCAGATTTAGTGAAAGCACAATGGCGTCAGTAGCCGTCTCTTGCATAGTGTGGCATAGTTAGTCAGACAGTAGGAGCCCCCTAACTCTCCACAATATGTTTCAGGTTATACAAGCCTTTGGACACTCTTTATTGCATAGTGCGCTATAGTCAGTTAGGCAGTAGGAGCCTTTGCACAACTGTTCAATCAAAACTCATATAGAACATGGCAAAATGCACTTCCCTAGATGCCATTGGGTAACTGTACAACTGAGGTTCCGTTTTTTTTTTTGCAATTTGATTTCAAGCATAAAATTGCAAAACCTGATTTATGCCACTATATAGGAACTAACCCCTAACTCATTTGCATTATCATTAAGTTTTACAGCACATAACCATGTCATTATATCCAAAGATTAACACAGTTTATTGTGTGTGGGAGTTTCTAACCCTTTATTTGAACAGAGCTGAATCATCAAAGCTAGAATAAATATTTTTGCAGTGCGGCTCATGTTCTTAGCTTACCTTCCATCACTACATACAATAAATCAACAGCATTTTGAGAAACAAAATAATTGAATTTCTTTTGTTTGAAATGTCAATTTGCACAAACCAGTTTATACATCAAAAGCCAGAAATCAAATGTGAAGTACATCAGAAAATGTTAGAATGGGTATTCTGTTTAATAGCTAGTGATTAATAGGTCTATTTGAATATTTAGCAGTTGTCATAATGTGGGATGATAGTGGAACAATACTATTTCATTATTTTGTGGAAAAATACCCGTGAGTATTATTTTTGCTGTGTTTGTGTATGCATACATCTGTACTGACAAAGCTAACAAAAAGCCCTCAACTCTTATCAATGCAAAGACTGATTTTCCCTTCCCACGCTCAGCCTTAATTCAGTTTTAAAGCTTACCATGGATGGGGAGTCGGAGCCAGATGATCATGGGTAAAGAGATGGATATAGTGGATAGTTTAAATAGAGTTAGACCAGGCACTTCAAAAAGATCTTATTAACTGTGCTCCGTACAGGCCTGCAGCAAATTCCTCTAACCCACACAGTAATACAGTCCAAAATCCAAAACAACAGAGGGTCTGCGCTGCCCTGGAGATAGTGAATATAAAATAATGTAGTACCTTAAAAATATAGTCGTAGGGATAATAAAAAAATGCACTCAAAAAATCCTCTCTTGTGCTATGCCTTTAAGAGATTGCGTCTGTATGAACTTTTGTGCAGCAGTATTCCCAGGTACACGGTACTTAAAAACAAAAAATAGTAAAATAATGTAGATTATTAAACACACTTTTAATAGAAAAGGAAAAACACTCACATATAAAACAGTGCTTATACTCCTATATAAGGTGATGAGTTCACTATCCAGTTTCCGGTTACAGCTCCAACAGGTTTCGCCTGTAATGGGGGGCCTCCTCAGGAAGTACATTTAATCAACCATATTTAAAGGCCTTTAGGAAGCCGGAAATGACTTCAGGCCTGCAGTCAGCGCACCTTAGTAATTTTAGAGGTGAGCCTGGGTGCACTATAGTTCAGACCCTTTAGTGGTGTTCCGGTTATTTGGTTTCCCGTGACAACCAACTTACCTTGATATATTGTGTTTGGTAGATGATTCTACCACACATGCTTATGTCACCTGCTAGTCATTATTGTTCATCCCCTACACTGAGCTATGGTCCTTAGAGTCAAAACTGGCAGTTGATTTACAGTTTTATTACATGCCTAGTATAATTGTTTTTCGTCTAATCACTAATGTGGTTAGTGAAAACTGCTCCTAACATCTTTGTCTTCTTAAAGCAGCATCTGTATTGTGGAGCGCTTTGTGCACCAGCTTGAAGCACTGAGTACTTTTTCAGAGTTCCGTATAATTATTTTAAAAAGAGCTTTGGTGCTAGATTGTCTGTACTTAATTTAATAGGCAATGCTAAGTAGCCATTTAATGCACTTTTCTTTTCTCTGAGCAGTGTACAGATACAAAACACAGTCACACAAAGCTGCTTATCAGATCTTCATGTAAAATGATCCAAAGCAAACTTTTCCACTCTATCTTTTGTACCTTGGTGAAACTGAATCAGCTATGTTGAGAGTCTTCCTACCTAAGGACAATGTCCATAGAGGCATTTTGATGCTGGCTGTAAACCAGAATATGTTCCTCTAACCCCACACTGAATGGCTATGACTGGACACAGACATAGTTCATATATTAGTTGAATTCCTGATTTGCATTATGTTGAGTTTGTTTTTCCTCCTTGTGCTTCTTTTATCTATTTATTAAACAAACACCCACCCAATGCTATTGTTTTCTGTGGAACTTTAGAAAATATATATTCATGAAGTGCCCCAAAAAGCCCAATTTGGCTGCAATGAGCAGAGAGAGAGAGAGAGAGAGAGAGACTTCACTAGCTAATAAAATCAGTATTAAACTTCAAAGATGACATTTTACAAGTACTACATAGGAATAACTGCTCTGCCAATACAAATAGCAGTTTTCTTTTTCTGGAATTACTGGTGTTTGAAAGGATTCCACTGCAAGCCCGAGTCGCTAAACATATTTATTAACTGATGCTGTGACTATGAAAATATAAACTTTGCTTTTGTATATTTAAAATTGTACAAATTATGGCAAAATAACTACTGTGCTTCATAAATGTGGCCAGGAAACGCCTTAAAAGAACAGTCCAGCCTGATTAATAAAAAGTAATGTGTGTTGTAAATGCATAAT
>WMED01017987.1:0-12838 GCA_019650415.1 Pipa parva | reverse complement strand
ACACATTTAACATAGCCAATAATAACGCCGTTGTACATTTGCCACTCTAAACTGCTGTTTGTCATTTAGAGTGTCCAATTTACACTTTAATAAATAATCCTAATGAAATACTAGTCAGGCATATGCACTGAGCAATCTTACTTGGTTGGCCAACATAGCCTTCAACATTTACTTTCCCTCTACAAAATTAACTGATATGATAGGGTAAATGTTTGGGAAATTATTCTTTAGGTGTGTGACAAAATTCACCAAAAGTTTGGAATGTTTGATTTTGGAGTCATGTGTATAGTAATGAAGCTGAGCATTGGTGATAAAGTTGTCATTAAGCCTAATAAAAATATTGTTTGATATTGACTAAAGTAATGGCTGATCTAATCTTTTTGATCCTTTATAGCACTATTTCAGTTTAGCGCCCCAACTCCAGTAAATTTCCACTGATGATGGCATTACTCACACACTCCTTGGGACTGGTAGACCGCTTAGATTCACTCTCTCATAGTACGCTGCCCAGTATACATCCTACTTCATAAAATATGCTATGGCTTTGCCAGGATCACTGCTGCCTGTACTTTCCCAAACTGTTCACACATATTAGGTTAATGCTACTTCAGAGACCAAGTGTACTGTATATTACCAAGAAACAAGCACTCTAATCAATTTCATTTATGGAAAAAAATATTTGATTTAGGTCTCATGTAAAGATGCATTTTTTTTCTCATGGTCCAGCAGCATAAAATGCAATCAGTAATCAAAACTAACTGAACCAACAAAAGTTAATGTGCTCATGTCAGAAGTAGTGGCAGCACACTGGTTAAGTGCAACCAATTGCACTACATTTTACAAATGTATTCATCTGTATGTAATTACATATGCCTTGAATAAAGTTATAAGCAGTGGGACACAATACATAAAGTTGTGTGACATGAAAATTGCCTACAGTTGCATTATGCTATTACCAGGTAAAGTAAAATCCAGTTTATGTGATATTTATGCTAATTGACTTGTTTTACCACCTTCAGTTTTTATATTCACTGAACTTGATTCTGCGGAATTAAAAAGGTAATGATAAAAATTCGGCAACGTTGGTAAAGACTGATAATGATAAATATTTATGTGTAGTATTTGGCATACTTTGCACATTTTTCAATGTGGTTCCCCTTCTATTGCATACTGATATTAATGTCAACAATCTTCTTCAATTAGAAAAAAGCATCCGAGTGTGGAAAAATGACTGAACCTACTGCATGGGGAAGGATGGGTTTTCGAAAGTTTAAATCAGGCTAATACTTTTTGGCAAAGAATTTTGATGTAACGGCTTTATAAATCTGCCAATACTTGGCAAGGAAAATGCACATGAAAGCCACCCTGATTCTGTTGATACTGAGTTGTGAAACTGCTGTCTGGGAAGTTGAGGTTTGATTCACATTCCAGTGATCTTGAGGAAGTCACCAAGGGGGTTATTCACTAAAGTCCAAATTGTTGCGTATAGGTGTGAATTCACCAGATAAAGACAGTCGCAATAGGCTGCTACTGTCACAGTCCATCTTTATAATAAGAATATTGTCACAGTCGCAACTTTATTATAGGAAAATTGTAGCAATATTAACTTTAAAAAATTGTTGCGACTTTACAATGGGGAAATAGTTGCGGATTTACTATGGAAATTCGCTGTTTGAGAATTTGACAGTCGAATTCGCACCTTAGTGAATAACCCCCATTATATCTTTTGTTGAATCAAGGAACTGAATGTAGACTGAAGGACAAAGATAAGGTTCCTTCTATAAAAATGTGATACTTTACTGCTTCTGTTTATAAGAAAATTTTCTGGGAGATGTGCCAACGAAGTGATAATGATAAGGATCCTTTTGTCCACATGATGGTAATTGCACATCAGCATGGAAAAATCTGGACAATGTTACTGTTAATGTAACTTTGTTTAACTCTATAAAAATTTATTAAACTTGAAAAGCTCATTTTCCCTTGAGTTTATTAATTGGACAAACACCCAGAAGTTTCTCGTGGTAAGTATCGCAAGATTTGTTTCGATCAATACTTACCAAAAGAAACTTTTTCTATTGAATATATCCATGGAAAGGGTAGCCATACTTTCCATTAGTTTAGTATGGCTTTACATTAGTGTAGTATGGCTAGTACCTTTCCTTGGAAATATTCAATGGAAAAAGTTTCTCTCGGTAAGTATCGATTGAAACTAATCTCGCGATACTTACCACGAGAAACTTCTGGGTATTCGCCTGATTAAACTCAGAAAAGCTGAAATGAGCATTTCTGAGTTTAATAGATTTCGCCCATTATTATAGTGTGAAATTTAATAAGCTCTTATTTCCTGAATTCATCTTTTCGAGTTTATTCCCGCGAGATCTCTGCTGTTTCTCATGGTAAATAAATATCAAAAAATTTTTAGATTGATATTTACCAATAGAAACTTTTCAATCAAGTTTTTCAATTGGATTTTTTTTTGCTGAAAAGGTAGCCATACTACTGATGTAAAGTATGGCTACATTTTCAGTGAAAAATCCAATTGAAAAAAACTCAACGGATAAACTCGCAGACTCATCAGGAGGGATAATCTCACAGGATAATTTTGCGGGAATAAATTCAAAAAGACGAAATCAGGTCTTTAAATTTTGATAGTATCAGGAATATGGCATCTTGCTCAGTGTATTGGTAGTGCAAGCTTGATAATAAAAGCATATAGGTGTTTGCCACATCTTCAAGTACCTCTCAGTTTGTAGTCTTTAATGCATGAAAGTCTTAATTTAAAGAGACACTAAAGGCTCATAAGGGATACTTCTGTAAACGTTAACCTAACTTGAATAGGATAATTACCCAGAGCTTTAGCCAAATATCAGATAGGTAGGGTAAGCAGTACCTAGAATCCTTTATGCAGTTTTATTTCATCCTCTTAACTGATAACTTCTGATCATGTGCAATCAAATCTCCAACAACCCCCCCACACACACACACACACACACACAATAAGGGTGATTGCTTTGTAGCCAGGACACTACATCATCAAGGGTGGGGCCAAACTACTTAGAATCAGCAGTGCCAATAGAAGCTTAAAAATCATATTGCAGCTTGGATTTCTATGATGCCAGTGATTTCCAAGATTCACCTGTAATGATCTTGTGTGCTAGAAGGTATCATTGTATTTTAATATGAATTATTGTGGTGGTCCCGATCTTCTTTAAACTGCTGAAGTTATTTTTCCTCTAGCTTCTTGACTAAAACAAAAAAAAACTGGAATATAATTTTGATTATGCATGTCAGAATATTACAAAGGGCTTAGTCACCATTCTCCTTTTGAGCTTTCCATTATGTAATTTATGGTGTTATATTACACGGCAGCGCTACTATTTGAATATAATTTCCTGTATTTCTAAATGGCTAGTTATGACATCAGGACTATAATGTAATATAAAGATTACCCCACTTTCCTATTTACAAACATCATGTTGATGCTTCATCTTCTCCAAAATTTCACTGCCACTGTATCCTTCCAATGAATATTTGCTTGATATGGGATTTGTAGTCATGTATGTTCATGCATGTTCTAAAACCTTAAATCTGAACATAAAGCATGCACAATATACGTATGTATAATGTGGTTACCTTACCAATATCTGGAAGGCGGATGCTAAATCCATACTACAAATAAAGAAACCTACAGGAAAAGACAAGAGGATCCTTAAAAGCACTCCAAAAATTACCACTTACAGGGTGACTTTACCCTGTATTCCATACAAAAATCAACAGTGTGTCTAGAAAATGCATTTATTAACACACTTCCTCAAAAAAGCATCACCACAACTGATGTGTATTTGAGCATGCAATTATATTCTATGACAAGCACTATTATGGCAAGCCATAATCATTAGGGTTTAATTTTTATGTGCATTTGTGTGCACTGAACTTCAATCAATCTGAAATGTAAGGGGAACCTAATTGAAAACACTGCAAAGTGTGTTGCTTGGAAAAGTGTCAATACACGGAGATACCAAACTGAAATTCCGTGTCTAGAATTGGGGGTTTCACTAAATTAAATTTGCAGGTGTGTAACCTTGACAAGCCTATGGTCTAAGTCACTGACTTTAAATTCTAAACTGCTCAGCTAAAAAGGAAGTAGGTGAATTAGGAGAGGCTACTAGGGCAAAATTTACTAAGGTCGAAAAGAATCATTTTTTACTTTTTCACCATTTTTTGTCCAAAAAGGTCAAAAACATACATTTTGCCTGATTTTTTTGACTAAAAATGGCAAAAAAGTAAAAAATGTACTTTTTGATCTGAGTAAATTTCGCCCAACTGAAAGTTATTAATATATATTGCAAAAATAACTTTAACACCCATAATGTGTCCCTGACTCCTTCAGAAATATGTAATTTATAAGAATAGTGGCAATGGCAAGGATACATTTAGGATAAAGTCTAGCACAATTTTAGTTGGGCTACAGATCTACCTATGGGGCAAGTGAGTAACTTTGCCTCTAACTTGCTGCATTACTGAACACTATTTTATTACGCCCCCAGATCTTGTTCAGTGTAGATAAGCAACAAAAATAGAACTTTAAATAGACAAAAAAGAAGATTCGTTTTCTGCTCACCTATGTAAATATTTCAATTCCATGACTGATCTCCATGTGACATTTTATCAGAATAAAAAATTTTTTTTATCTTTTTGAGAGCCTTTAATATTAAATAGATGCAAAATCGTTTGAAAGAATGACTGGAATCCAGCAGTCACCCACACTGAACATGCCATCGGACAACCTTCCCAGTACTGCACACATTTGTTCTATTTTTGTTGAGAAATTGCCAAATATAGCACTTGCTCATTATTATCTACAGTTCTACAAGGTAATCTGTTGGAGGATTTCAGAGAGCAAAGACACTATTAGAGTTTGTCTGGTCCTGCTACATGTTAGGTGGATCTCATAAGTGCAATAAAATCCCACACATATTATTACATTGATGACAGCTTAGCTACTTTGCTGCTTTTGAATAGTTTTGGATTAAAGCCATTTATTGCATATAAATGTGTATTGCAAGTAAGGCAGAGGTGTTTATCCTCCACGTTGAACAGGCTTGGATGCAGCAATTTCTATATGAAGTTACTACAGCACAACCTATATTTCAGTGGGACAAGAGTTTCATTATTTGTCTTTCATTTATCAGCGCTTGGTTAAATGAAATAAAATGATGACCTTGCAGGTTTTTGGCCCAGTCACAGATGTTACACTGAGGGGGTTATTGACTAAAGTGAAAATTCGACTGTTGAATTCTCAAACAGTGGATTCCCATTGCAAATCCATGACTGTGCCAATATTACCATAATGAAGTTGTGACTGCGACAGTAGCAGTCTATTGCGACTGTCTTTAGCTGGTGAATTCACACCTTTTGCAATAATTCGGACTTTAGCCAATAACCCCTGAGTGACTGGGTTGGATCCATTAAAATTTCATAAAAGGAATTAAAATGATCACAGATACCACATTTGGCTAAGTCTAATTTTTAGTTTCTCCTCATACTAGTCAATGCTATTGTAGTTAAATTAAAATGAAATTAATTTAGGATTAAATGCTATACAGAAGTTTTTTTTACTAGCTACATTGTGCACTAGTGTAGATAGATTCCCAAAATGGTTCTTAAGCCTATTTAATAATCACTGCTGCTTGTTTAGCTTATTGTGTAGCAAAATAAAAAAGAAAGAGTGCTCTGCCTGTTAGCAAAAGGAGAGAGGCAGCTCCAATTCTCACAGGATAAAACTAAGAGATAGCAGAATGCTGAGAGCCATCCATCACTGCTGACAATTTCACAGCCTAGAATAACTTGACAGAGACGCAGAACAAATTGTTGTTGAGAATTGAATGCTGCTAAGCTGAGTGAATTGACTCTCTGGTGTCAGAAAGAGACCTTCTTCAAGTGGATGAAGATTCTTCTTCTTGTGAGTCAAGGACAGAAGTGTTTTAAGCAGACTAATAAAGTATAGTCACACATTTTAACTGGACAGTATTGGGCTGCAATTAATTTAAAGAACGTTCCTTAGCAGTTTGTCTTTCCAGTGTCTATATAATGTTACATATTATGCTGGTAGAAGAAAGTATACATTGACTTGTTTACCAACTAAAAGTGACACAGTTTACTAGGTTCATTTGGGTTGTTTGCCTTGCCTTCTCCATTCAGAAATCTAACTACACACTACTGAAATAAGGGAAAGGAGAAGACAAAATATTATCTATCCATATACACAGGCAAGCCAAAATTAAAGTGATAGACACCTGTTGGCTCATTTCATTCTTCTAAAAATCTTGCAAAGTCGCCTATAAGTTAAGCTGAAAAAGTCAAACTTGATTTTCATAATGTGGGGTCCAATCTGACATATTTAGACTGTCATGGAGTAGGGGTTCAACCACATCTGGAAATTTAGTTCTAGATCTGTAGAGTCTGAGAGTTAGTCTTTATCTTTTTGTTGAATAAAAGTGGTGCAGGTATACAGTATATTAATATAAATGCTACTTTGCAAGATTAAATATTTTATTAATGACTACAGTTACAAAGATGAAATAAGCTGATATTATTACAATTGCAACTGTGTTTCTACACAACTTGTAGCTTGTTGATCCATGAATGCTTTATAATTAGAACTAGCATAATTAGTGGCCATTTCAAAAGGAAAATGGAGCTATTTAGTGGTCCTTGTCATGACATACCATTCGGCTTCCTCAGGAGTACAATGGGCATAAAAGTATCATACTATGATACTTTTATGCCCATTGTACTCCTGAGGAAGCCAAACATACTGGTGAAATGCGTAGAGGAAGGCATGAGTCCCCAGAACTACTCTCTGAACCGGTAGGAGAGTGGACTATTTCTAATGTGACTCTGGAATATCGGATGTTATCTGCAGCCCTTTAGTGGCTATTTTATGCTTACATACAGCACTCATTTGTGAGTACCTGTCTTTTTATGGTATAATACTTTATTAAAATGTTATTATGCTATGGATTGCTCTCTATTTTTTCCACTATGTGAGGATGTGAGTCCATAAGTGGGAGTATTTGGCAGTACATTAATTCTCAAGGCCATCAACAGAGGAAAAAGTTATATGTTTAAAGGTCCTGACTTCACATGCATCTGGTGAGCAGCCAGTGAATATATTGTTTTGCTCACACATTAGCACTTTTTTCACACACCTCCACGATTGGTGTTTGTTTTAATATTTTCTTAATTTTGCACCTCATTGATATTTTTTCTGAGGTACGTTGGGTCTTTCGATTACATATTTTTTGATCTTAGTGATACGGCACAATAGAGTATATTCTTTTGCACTTCTTTTATAGATGAAGATTTTTGGTTTGGATTGTCGTTTCTATGGAGTGAGAGAATAACTCCTTTGGTTCTAAGGAGCAGCGCTATTATTTGGAGAATTGGACTTTAATTTATATCATCATGCTTTAGCGCTAGCACTGTTTTGTTTATATATTTTTACAGCAACTGATATGACTTGTCCTTTAACTATGACAATGAATTGATTAATCTATTTTCAATAGGTATGTGCATGAACCCAAATGTTTTGGTTATAATTCCATCACCATGTTTTGGTTTTGTTTAGGTTATGATTTTTTGACAAGGGTTTAGTTTGGGTTTGATTTTTTTTTTAAAACAAAATAACCATATTTTTACCTTTGTGGTCTTCTAAGACCATTGAACAGTGATTTAAAGTCACCTGGAAGTGATTATCACCTGGATTTTCTTTGCTATGTGTAAAAAATAATTGAATAAAGGAAAGAAGATCACTCAACTAAACACATTTCTAAAGGAATATCCACATTTATTGTGTGAGGTATACAATAAGCCTGAAAGACTCTTCATATACCTTATACTATAAATGGAGTGCTTCCTCTAAATGGGAAAATTTTCAACAGGAACAATTCTGACCCCTTAAAAAAGGTTGGGAGAGTTCAATAATTGACCCCTCAAGAGGTAGGGGGGATGGGTACCAAAAACTAAAAAAAATGGGAGCCATGTCCCCTTACCTAAGGGTCCTCACCCCCTAATATAACTTGGAGTGGGTACCCTATAAACAAATCTACATTGCCCTGTCCCAACCACCTACTTGTATGACCCCCTACTTGGGGTAAGTGTCCTTGCTGGTTAGTGCCCCTCCCCCCCCAAGCCTATAACATACAAAACAAATATCTATTTACCTGTCTTCACTACCATTTCATGAAGTAATCCTGGATGGGCCACTTTATCATCAATGCCCTCAATCTGCTTTTGCTCACATATTAGTTAATAGCATGACCTGGTGGCCTGCTTCACCACTGCACCACCTGTGTAATTTTGCTAGTTGAAGGCTTTTAACCATGCTTTTGTTAACATAAGCAAGCTCAATTATAAACTTTGAGTATAGTTTGCACATGTTTGTAAATATTATGGTTTAAACCAGTGAAACTCAAACCTACCATGGATCAGCAGTTTTATGCCATACTCATACTCAGTTTTAGCAGACTTTATCAAAGTTTTCTATAAGGTGCCCTAAATGGGCCACTGTGTGGTATTGGTATATGAAATGTGCATCCAGTTAATATGCTGAAGTACTATGGTGCTATCTTCTCTGGATACTTGGTAGTATCAATTACATTACATCCAAAAGAAAAAATAGGAGAATGCTCACACAAAACTGTATGGTATATAAATGACCAGGTTACACTCTAATGTGGGCATTACCACCCTTTTCTACACCCTGCTATTCCACTACAAAGATGGCTCATACAAATGTGAACCAGAACCTTTTTTGTTGTGGCTACTCACTCTTTGTGCAAAATTCTCAGCAAAGATGTCTATGGTTGATACATCTTGCAACAAACTCCTTTACACTTCTCTACTTTGCCCTGCTGTTGCTACTCACCTACTTGAATTAGTTTAGTGTCAGTTCAGGAAGAATTCCATATCCGTTATATACTGGCAATAAGTGAAACAGAAAAATCCCAGATGCCAATGGTTTAATATTTGGTCACAGTAGTAAAAATCAAGACCTTGTTTCTAAAATTTATTGGAATAGAATATATTGTAGATTTATTTTCAGTTAACAAAACGGGCATTCTGAGCGGAGTTGGCAAAATCTAACAACAACTTCTGTGCATCTCGGATCTGTCATCCATCCGACAAAGACATTTAGCTGGAGATATTCATCATTTTGTGACGTCTCTGTTTTGTTTACACCGCTTCAGTAATTCACATCTGGGACTGAAAGTTGCTTTTGAGGTTTCGACACACTCCAGGATGCCAAGAAAGCATCAGATTTCTCTGCATTTGAAAGCTTTTGGGCCATCAAGTGATCAAAAGCTGCCAGAATCAAACCTGAGACCTGCCATCATGAATAAGACACTGACAATTCTGCATGTGTGTGTGCCCTAGGGGTTAAAGAAGTAGACATAGCTAGATTGTCTGTGCTCACAGTGTAACTGTGACATATTCTAAATCTTGAGATTTGTGGCTGTTTAATAAAACATTCTACATCAGTCCTGGCAGGCTGCCTTTTACAATAAAAGCAAGCTAATAGAATAACTAAATGGCCTTGTTGTCCCCAGCCATAAGCATACCCTATAGTGCTGCAATATATTTATAGAGAAATAAATTATTTAAACTAACTGTCTTATTGTTTTGCTACAAGTTTTGGATCAAACCTATTAGGTAGCTTGCCCCTTTAATGTAGCATTGGATGAATTTACCTAAAGAATGACAGACAGAGGATTAAAATCTGAATACAGTGCCAAATCACAACCTATATTAGATACTATACTATTTATCTATAGTAAATGTTGCTGTAATATGTTGAGCTCACACAACATAAGGGTGCCCATCAACTGATTTTGCTAGTGATTTATACTACACACAAAAGACCATTGTTAATGTAGACACTTTTTACTAATGTTTCATTGTTCTGAAAAAAAAATATGGTAAAGGTAAATAAGAAGATTTTATGGACACTCTGTTCCCCTGCTCTATAGAGGTCTGTGTCTCGTTAAGTTGTTTTTACTGTACATTGATTCAGCTCTATTCAAACTAATCCCCCATTGTTTTATACACAGACACTATAGGGCAGTTTAGTGTTGGATCCTTCCCACTATTTATGGCACTTTCAGTTTTTTTTACCACTTCAGTGACTTTGTTTTAAATAACCCCTCACAGCTGCAACCTACTAACTCTGGAAGGAACACAGAACATTGCCTTTTCTCCTGGTCTGGTCTTCTCCAGTATAACCTATTAAAGATGATGCTGGGTTTTTTTTTTTTTTTTTGGCATGTCGTGTAGCCTTGGAATTCTAATATATGCAAACAGACAGGGCTGTCTTGGGAGTGGCATGTTGTTTTATGCAGGTTTCCCAGAGAGACCTGGCAGCATGGATGGAAAGAAAATGCTAATTGCATCAGGGGGGTCAAGCTTTTTGGTCTCAGCTACCCGGCAGCAAATGGGACAATGAAAAAGGAATAAATGGGGCAGCTGTACCTTTCACTAGTGTCTTTGGAGAAAATATTTATTCATAATTCATAGAATCTATAACTTTAAAAAAAAGTTGTTTGTAAAATATTTTTCCTTGTTAAACAATTGCTCAGTATCTGTGTGTTTAAGAAATGTAACATCTGCCCTAAGTGAAGATTGAAAAGAACTCTCTTGTATCTTGGTAAATGAGATTTAAAGGACTGAATGAAAAAAGGGCATCATTTGAAAAGACTCATCTGAAACACTATCAAATATTCATTAGGAGAAATTTCTGTCTTCTTTCTCCAAGGTTGCTTGTAGCACTGGCTTGAAGATTAATCTTTCATTCATGGAGACCCCAGAATAATGCTATGGGGCTATAAGATCCCAAGGGAATGTAGAAGTTGTCTGAGTTTCCTTGTTACAAGAAATGTGTAGCACTAAATGTAACTATTGTATTTTAAAATATACATTCCATGTTATACATTCTCCTGCTACAAAGCTTCAAAAGAGTCAGGTTCTTTGTTTGCAGTAATTAACCAATGTATGTAATATATGTGATGGGTAATCTGATGTGATAACAGAGAAATTTCTGGAGTTCCAATCAAGTCTGTTGTAGATATAGTCATTCTTGTAAGAACACTCCAATAGAACTTAACAGATCAATTTTACTCTATTCATTCTTATTTGCCCTCTCTACCACCTCTTTTATTATATGTACTATCCATCTATCTATCAATCTATCAAAATGCTGTAAGAAAGAAAGGATGAAATAAAAAAAACTTACAGATTTTTTTTGGGTGCTTAAAACAATATATATAAAATATAGTAAAGAGGATTATCACTGAACAAAAAGATTTACTTTTAATATAACAAGTGGAGGTATACATATCATGTTCGCAGAAGAGATAGTTTACCTGTTTCTTCTTTACCAAAACAGCAGAACATCTGGCTTTGTGATTAAGAAACCAACTATTTCATGACAGTAAGATATATATCCCTTTTAGCCTAGCACAGGCTATAATGAAACAATTGATTTCATTAATGCCGCCTGTTGAGCTTATCAGCGCAGTGCTTGTGATAGGAGACATGTTTATAGTTAGACAATAGAATACCTAAATATTACCTTTATGTATACTGTTTAACTTCATGCACAGAATGGCTTGTTTATGGATGTACAGTATGGCATACAAATTGAAATAGTATTCTTTTTCGAGATGAAAGATGATAGGATGATATTATGCCTTAAATTACAGACATAACCACTATTGTCACTTACAACAATGAGAATCACTATGAAATCATTATTTGACTATTTGCTCCACTGTAATCATTAATATGCTAAATGAATATGATAAACTGAATTAGCTACACGGTGAGCAATTTGATACGAAATTGTCACAATTTCATTTGGGGATAGGAATTGGCTCTTTAATGAATACCAATCCCATTAAAAAAAGGGTCAATAAAGAGAAAGGACCTGTAACTAGAATATCCCAAACATACTTATTAAGGCACATTTTATTCAAAGTATCATTTAACAGTCTGTAAAAAAACAAGTTATACAACAATTTAAGAAATTTGGATAAGGTGCGGAATGAAATAATCATGTCTTGGAATCAGTTCAGTTTTATTCAGATTTTATTTTAAAGGGACAGCTGCGCAGCTAGCAAATTGCAGGAATAGATATGGGAATAGCACTTCAGCTGCAAGCTTACTGCATATGTACACAGAACTACAAACAGAAAAAAACACAAAAAACAAGTGATTAAAAGCTGGAAATATGAAAGCCTAATTCAAGAAATACAAGTAGAAAATAAATAATAAAGTATCATTTTTGTTTTATTAGAATAAGGAAATAAGTACAGTATTTTAGTGCACTTGATTGCACACCTTATATCAGGGGCATATACTGTATATCAAAGTGTATTGCTTTGTAGACCACATATTTACACATCCCTTTGTGTCTTTTCAGTGCCAATGTGACAATACTTTCAAAGGTTTATTCATCAAAGTGTGAATTCACCAGGAGTAACAATTTTTTTGTCCCTTGATATTTCTTCAACATTTGTGAATTCCCATAGCAGAAAAGCGAACAGCATTGGACACTATTTCGCAAGTAGTAACATGTACTTAGTCGAACAAGAGCAGATGGAAAGTGAAGTGAATTCAGTTAAGTGAAGTAAAATAATTTCATTTTCTCATGATCCTATGAAACAGTTTATGTCATTTGAGTATACAGTTACCTTACACCAAACCAAGGCACTGCTAACAGTGCACCATTGGCTGTACAGGACTCAGAATGACTGTTGGCTTAAGGAAAGATCACTTAATC
>WMED01017986.1:0-12839 GCA_019650415.1 Pipa parva | reverse complement strand
CGAACACTACGCGCCTCACTTCGGAGCTTCATGAATTCCCCCCCAAGACCCACCACTGAAGGCCTATGACCTAGTAAAATATTGTGATTCCTAAATCTTCCCTTTTGATATTATCCTGTTTATTTTTTTTATACATCCAATTACAGCTGTGTACTGTCTTATTAATTTAAGAGCAATAGTTTTCAAAACTTATTATGTGTTATTTATTAAAGGGTGAATTTGTCTGGCATAGTGACTTTGTGTCTGTTCATGTTGCTATAATCAGGAAGATGAAAATTTGTTTTCCATATTAATGAAGCAGCAGATAGACTTGATGAACAAGTGGACAGCGTCAGATGTTGTTGGATGCGTAGTTGCAGCATAGTCGGTGGGGCAATGGTGGGGATACATAGTCATGCGAAGTGAGGCAAAATTCCCCCAGTGAAGTGCACTGATGTCATCCTCCTGATGTTCCATCAACTGTATATAAGTGAATGATACATCTATTTCAATGTCACTTTGTCCCTAGTTTATGTAGTCTCTTGGTTGCAGGATTTATTGTCACTTTTGAATATTCATCTTATGCAGCACTGGAGCTGCCTTCAACTCCCCGATTTACCACTCTGATGTAGTAAAGTCAAACGAGTAAATTCGGAGCAGTATGCCTTGCAGAATTCACTTCTTCGACAGACTACGTCACTTATTGAATAACCGAATTACTTGTGTATGAACATGCAAAGTGATGTGAAGTGCTCCATAAGTCCTTAACTGTTGTAAGTGTCCGAATTGGTAGCAAATTCGTGACATTGCATAGTTTGTTAAGTAAGCAGAGTAGAAGTTGCTAAAGGATGCAAATTTGTACCTTTATGTGACTGTTTGTCTTTAAATAACCCCCAATATTGTGTCTTAGAATCTCCTGCCTGTAGGTTTGCCTGTCGCCAGTGGTGTAAAAAAAATGATTTCATGTTATAAAGATAGCTTGTGTGTCTTTTATAAAGCAAGGTCAATGCTATGTTGGCTTAAAAAAAAAAAGCAGGAACATCCGCTATGCAAATTTTAATTCAGGTTTAAAGTATATATCAGCATTTTAAAGAGCTAATCTTGGCATAAAAAAGATGTAATGGTGTTCAGTTTTTTATGGAATTTTTTATGTGCTGAATATATTTGATATTTTTTCCCAAGGGAACGCCTGAAATAAAAGAGCATTACATTGATTCTAAGAAGGATGTTGACCGTCATCTTAAGGCAGCTTGTGAGCAATTTATTCAGCAGCAGACCAAGATTTTTGTTGAACCGTTAGATGATTTTATGACAAAGGTACATTTTTTCTCTTTTTTTTTTTTTTTTTTTTTTATTTAAAAAAAAAAAAAAAGGAAACTTTACAACCATTTTGTTCTTTAAAGTGGAATTATTGATCTAATGTGGTTTCTCACTCTGTTAAGAATGCAGCATTGACTTAATGCAAACGGATCACAGGTGTACCTTATCTAGTCTGCAATGTCTGCACAATCCTGATCAGCTTCTAAATGCAGAAACATCTAAACTTTGTTGCATGATTTCTGATTGGCCAATTCCTCTTTCCTTCTGTTCAGAATTTTTGTTTTATTGTATAAATGTATTTCGGTATATTAATGATAGGTGCACCAAGGGCAGTTTATAAATTTGCTTGCAAATTTTTCAGTCCTTTTTATTGACTATTATACACCACAGTAATTGAGATTATGTTTTTATAATGGATAACTGAAAATAAAAACGACCACAGTTAAATTACTTTAAACAGCTAATCTTTTTACCTGCCTAACTATTGGAGGTTCCTTGAGGCTAATTATGCAACCACTGCTTTGCAGCATATTGTGCTTGTAACTCTTTAGTCTGAACCAGGAAGGCCATATGCTATCCAGCAGTCAGTATAGGCTCACCAAGAGCAAACATTTTAATGCATTGCTCCTTCCTCCATTAAATCTTTTTATGAAAGTTGAGACTGTAGGCTGTAACTTTATGTCTGTTTATTAACTCTTCTGGGTTCAGAATTTCTGCAGTTTATTGTGGTGTATAAGAGACAATGAGACCTTCCCATTTATGCCTTTCTTGTATTGGAGGAGTTTTTGTAGATATTTTTGTACATTGGATAGACTCCTTGGTAATCTATAGCTAAAATGACAAAGGTGAATGCCACTGGTGCAAACCAGGGCTGTTGTTGCCTGTAGCTGCAATCGGTAATGTAAACCATGCATTTAACGGAGAGTAATGCCAAAGTTAAAATTTCCCCATATGCCTTGATACTTGTTTAAAAATACTTTATTTTCACTTTGTTGGGGCTTTCTGGGGTTTCATTCTGAGTATACGTTATCTAAAGTTCCATGTTACTGGGAGAAGAATGTCTTTACAAAACAGATAAAAGCTAACTATTTAGCTAGTTAATCATAGAGGTTCTTTAAAGACTAAACATAAACAAGTGTTTTTTTATTTCCTTGTAGTGTGTAAGAATCATGGATGGCAAATGACATCCTAATAGGCAGGCATTTGCATATTTAGGGTAACTGCACAGTCAATAATGTTAATGCTTTTTTACTTATTGGCTTTACATTTTGCTTTACCAAAGGATCTAATATGCATTTTTTTTCACATTATTTTTAGGTTACTGCATTGAAAACAATGGCCAGTCAAGGAGGGCCAAATTATACTCTATCACAGCAGCCTTGGGCCCAACCAGGTTTGTGCCATTACTTCCTTGTTGTTAATAATAATGAGTAGAGGTCCTTTGCCCTGTAGAGCTTACAATCTTAAAATCTAAATAGTTACAATTAATTTGATATTCTAAAATATTACTAATTTCTAAATTTCTTTATTTTCCTGCTTGTTCTGTTGATAAATTTAGGTTATTGTGACAGTCAGTTTTTCTTAAACTTTCTCCTATTTTTTTTTTTTTTAATTATTTTTAGTGAAGATCAACGACTTGTTGTCTTCCACCTACAAGACCATGAAAACCAGACTGCCACTCACTCTTCGTAGCATGTGTTTGTACCTAGCCAACAGAGACACAGAGTTTATTCTCTTTAAACCAGTCAAGGTAAGTGTTTCTAGTGCATACAGTTATTTTAATTTAGTTTTACTTTGGATCTATCTCATTCCGTGTTTAATTATCATAATTCCAGATATGGTTAATGAAAAGCCCAGCGTTGTATACATATT
This sequence comes from Pipa parva, assembly GCA_019650415.1. Taxonomy (NCBI): domain Eukaryota; kingdom Metazoa; phylum Chordata; class Amphibia; order Anura; family Pipidae; genus Pipa; species Pipa parva. Next base: position 9,668 of record WMED01017986.1, on the reverse strand, counting down.
AGCTCAGGGGTGTCAAACTCTGGCCTGTGGGCCAAATATTGCCCACAGTGTCATTAAAATAAATTGGAATGGAAAAACAGCGAGCGAGCAGGTAGTGTACTGCCAACTGTGTTTATTTACACAACGCAACATGTTTCGGGCAGGGCCCTTTATCAGTTGAAAGTGATGCTTACTAAGGAACAACAGCAACACTTACAGGAAACAGCCTTATTCTTCCCTGAGAGGAAAGTAAACTCGCCATCCCACAATTACCTTGTTTTACTTATACTTATACTTGTACTTATATTTGGCTTGCAAGAAAATAACAAATGTCTACTAGATCTGGCCTGGACAGTAGACAGAACATGCACCACTAATACTACAAATCCCAGAATGCTCTGCTGGTGTGTTAGTGAGCCTCCCTTCTCTGTTCACAGTAATTAGTGACCTCAAGCTACCAGTCACATCAGGCCAGCCCTCCCAAAAATGGCCAAACAAAAGGTGGAAAACAGAAGCTTTCTAGAAAAGCGAGAAGTAGAATATCTGTTCAGAAATGGCTCATCATTATATCTGATGAGGAGGAAAAACTTACTCAGTAGTAGACATTTTTTCAATAACTATCAAGGTTGGCCTCACAACTTTGTCCAAGTTCTTAATTTTGGCTCACTGTGTATTTGAGTTTGACACCCGTGTATTAGTTGGTATAAGATTACAGCTTCTTATACTGGAGTAGACCCTATTTTTCCTGAGAGATTCTTTGCCATGACTGCTGCAACCCCTTTTCAGCTTCAACACACACATGCCCAACACTGCAGGGAGTAGGGTGCCCTGATGCTCATCCTGCACCAAGGACCTGTAGTTCCACCCCAGATTCTATGAAATCAAATCGGGTGCTACACATACATCTAATACAAGCAGAAGCAGCCATAGAAATGTATTACTGGGGGATAGTAGCTGTTTACCTTCCTATTGAAATAAATTGGGTATATTATGGTGTATATTTAATTCCACAAATAAACTTTTTATAAAAGGGTAGACTTTATATATTACTAGCAATTTCCTTCTGTTATTTATCTGTGTAGATATTTATAGAATGTTCCTATGACCATGTCATGTTCCTTTCCATGTGTGAATGCTTGATGTTTTATTTCCATTTATTCAGGGTAATATACAGCAGGTGTTCCAGAAGATTCATATGCTGCTGAATGAGGAATTCAGCAGTGAAGATTTGCAGATCATTGCTTGCCCTTCAATGGAACAGGTAGAATAATTATAGCAATAATAATAGCATTTTCAGCAGTGTGCATTAAAGTGCTTAAGCCCACATATCATGTGCATTATGTAAGATGGGATGTCCACGACTGACCCTTTGTTTGTACTGAATATGTTTTTTATATATTTTATTGAATGGAAATTAAATAGTAATAATAGTAATGGGCTAAGTAGGAATATTGTGTTAGACTTGCTGATGTATTGACTTGTTTCTTTGTTTTTTTTTTTGTTTTTTTTTTAGGTGAATCTGTTGCTCTCAGTGTCTAAATAATATTTAGAACTGCAGAAATTTTACAACTACAAGGAAAATGTGGAAAGCAGAGCTAAAGGAGCGACCATCACTGCAGTTTTCAGGCTATTACAGACAGACAAGCATGTCTATGGAAAGGAAAAGTCATGCCAAAGCGATATTAGGTGCTCTGGGAAGATTCTACATGTTCTCCCTATAAAATATCCAGCAGCAATTCCACGATGGAAATATGAGGACTGCACTGCTGAGTAAATGTAACTTTTTCAGATAAAGCTGTTCTAGAACATACTGCTTATTATCTATAGAAAATATTATCATCTCATTTTACTGTAATTACTGGAACACAGTAAGTTTTTTGTTTTTGTTTTTTTTTCGGGGGGGGGGATGGGTTAAATTGTTCAAAACTAAAAAGAATTCTATTTGCACAATTTGTGTAACAGTTTATGCTTCACTTCATACAAACATAGTAAAAAAAAAATCACATAATGCATGCGTGCACTAGCATCATCATGTATGCAGACCATATTTTGGCCAATATTTAATCCTCACTCACAGCAGTTTCTTTTATTTACTGACTGGAATTCATTTTCAGAATTTTATCTTTGGATAAATAATCATATAACAAGTATTTGCTTGGTGGAGCTGTTGGTTTGCTAATGAATTTTCATTGGTGCAGTAATACTGTAGTGCGGCTTTGGCATGTCAGAGTGGTTAAAGTACAGCCAAGTGTAATACATTTACAGTTTGTTATACATTTACTGCTGAGATAGATCCATTTTGCATACTGAAGTCATTTTGAATCAGACCCTTTAAAAAGATACCTCCATGCTTTCTGTCAAATGTAGATACTGTTGTTTATGGCATGTATTATTTTCTCCTGTTTCAGGAAGAGTGAGTAACACAGGTTATAGTAAAAACTAATTTAAATCTGTTAATTTGTTTGGAGGTTTGACAAGATTAGTACAATATGAGAAATATTTGTTAACATCTCTCTACTCTCCATGTAGTGTTTTATTTCTTTTAATTAAATTGGGTTTGCAAGCAGTTTTAAATTCTGTCTAAATAACTCTATATTAGTTCCTCTAATCCAGTGATCTTTAACTTGTGGCTCTCAGCTATTGCTTAACTTCAGTTCCCAGCACCCCAGTGACAGTCTCTGGCTGACATTGGAACACTGGAAGCTGTAGTCCAGCAACATTTGAAGATCGAGTGGTTAAAGGAGAACTATTTCCTTAAAAAAAAAACCTAACCGATTGTTTTAGCAGCAGTACGCGAACTGTACTTTGTGAGTGTACTGCAGCAAAAACAATCTCTTAGGTTTTTTTAAGGTAATAGTTCTCCTTTAAGAATTAATGCTTTAATCCAACCTGCAATTGTGGTTGACAAACATTTTACAGTAGCTAATATCAAATCATACTGCAACAGTATACTCTCAAGTTATAGCAAAAGAAACTGGAGTGCCACATGATAAATATCCTTGCTAAACATAAATAGATATGCCACTATTACACCACCTTTGTTTATAGCCACGTGGGGGCTACTAGTGTTTCTAGTGCTGTTTATTTTGCATCTGAATATCTCTTCTCGAAAATAGGGCAAACTTGCACATCTGAACACAATCCAGTCTTTCGTGCAAAATGTACTTATGCACTTGATCTTGTATTTCTGATGTATAAATATAAGCTTTTATAAGGCTTTGGCACTGCATTTATGTACAGTGTTACAAACACCTTTAGCCCTTTTTCACTCCCATAAGAACATCTAAAATGTCTTTTATTTACTTTCTGGTCTTATCTGCTGCTTGGAGTGTTTTCAACCTTTGCAACCACTGTGTGCGCAGCTGTATAGAGAAAGCTTCTCTTTTGTTAAATAAACAATAGGAATGGTGAGATGACATACAAAAAAATGTGAGACCAGGAAACCTATGACCATTTGAACAAGGCTGTAAGTTCTAAATTGTAGAAAATACAGTGAGAAAAAGTTATGGACTGACTATATAGATTAAAGTTTTGAAATATGTGTTTTTTTCAGTTTTTTTTGTGTTTTTTTTCAGTTTTTTTGTGTTTTTTTTTCTGCATTATATAGACGAGATAAACTTTTACTTGCTCCTCTAATGGAGGTATTATTGAGTCATTATAATGGAGAATTTAACAGTCTGTACAGTTTTCAGAAATATTTGCTATGCAGATTGATAGTAGCAATTTCAACATTAGTTCTTTCCCAAATGGCATTAAAGAGGTATACCTAGCTTTGATCTAGCCTTCAAATGTGTATTGCAGGATATGTCTCTGGTTGTCAGGAGATCCACAGTATAAGAATTTGTTAGAAAATAAACTAAGGAATGCTGTCATATTTTGGATTTATGTAATTTATACTTCTGCTGCTGTCAGGTTAAAAGACAATTCTCTTGCTCTTAAGAGCATCAGCTGTAACACCCTGCCTTGTGCCTTGTAAGATATGTATATTTAATTCCTTTTATATTGGGTTTTCATAAATTAAATTTTTTGTTGTCAGAGGAAGCAAAAGGTAAATGACGTTGATTGTTGTACATAAAAGAAAAAAAGTTTTAACACCTGTACAGAAAGATTGTAATCCTTATGATATAAAATTAAAACGGAGCCATGTGTCATTCTGTCCTTTATATAAAACATATGAAATGGTTAATAATCATAAAATAAATGGTGAAAGACTTCAAATAGTAGCTGCTTGTTATTCTCTGTACAGTTTACAGAATTTAGGTACAAATATTGTACATAATATTTAAATTGCTTTAAATCAACTGACACACTTTGTTTAGTAACTTTTATATAATAAAGGTTTTGCCACCTAAACAGCCTCACTTTGTGTCATTGACAATACATTCACTAGTACGGCACATCACATCATTTGTTCTTGCAGTCATTTGGGGAGATGCAAAATGGTCATTTTTTCAAATAACCCAAAACAGTGTAAGGCTGATCTAGAGGAGCTTAAACATGTCCACAGAATGTCCAAAAGGGGAACAAAATCTCTTCCTTGCTCCACAGGGTAATCAGAACAATCACTAGATCAGTCTTTATAATTTGTAAAATATGGATGTAGCTCTTTCTCTGAAGTACCTGATAAATTACATCTTTCAATACTGTGGAAAGAGATATTTACATTTTCAGGGACTAATGTAATGTGGCTGGGGGAAGGATGTGTGGATAAGAGTAAGTATCATTAAGAAAGTAGTGATAATAGAAGAACACTATTTTGTTTACACAAAGTATAAAATTACGTAGGTCATGCATAGTAATTAATATTAAATACAGTCACATTTTCATCAAGTCCAGTCCTCATACCCAAAGTAATCTCTGATCTACCCTGATACAAACCTTCCAGCTTTTTCCAATTTGTCCTAAAGACAAAACTTTCTTACTGACTTAGATGGCAATCAAATTAGATCCCAGATCTACTCTATTATATATGATATAATTTCCCTTTATTTCCATGTTTTGCCAAATATTTATCCAACTTTTTCTTAATGAACATGTTAGGAAGACAGCAAGTCTCACTGCTGCGATTTACCACTCACAAATCAAAAAGTCAGCATCCAATTTTTAAAAAAAAATCTGCTCTAACTATTAAGATTCAATTTATTGTCACAGAGTTTGAGTACACACCAGCAAAAAGCATATTTACAGCATACTAAAAAGATACATGCAATGACAGAAACCACATCACAGAGCAAATAGGACATAAGTACCACATCACAGAGCAATCTTAATAATTTACAATTAAATGTGATGATAAATAATAGATAATAGTAGTATACGATATATGCAGAATCAGTTACTTAGGGCTTGGGGGGTTAGGGATAAGTTTATGGTGACAACTGCTTCAGGGAAGAAGCCTTTTCTGAACCTGCTCGTACGGGAGTGCAGGCATCTGTAATGTCTGCCAGATGGTAGAAGATGGAACAAATCATGGTTTGGGTGAGAATCGTCCAGGATAATGTTCTGAGCACTGTGCACACAGCGCTTGCCATAAATGTCCTCTATAGGAGACAGTTGTGTGCCAATAATCCATTGTTGTTGTTTTTTTACAACCCTTGCTTTATGATCCTTGGCACTGCAATTTCCATACCAAGCTGTTAAGCAGTGTTTGAGGATACTCTCGATGGTGCATCAGTAGAAGTCTACCAGGATCCTTGTGCTTACTTGGGCACCTTAGGAAATGGAGGCACTGATGGGCTTTTTTAACAGACTTAGAAGAGTGAAGGGACCAAGATAGGTAGTTTTGATAAATGACACCTAGGAATTTAAAATTGTCCATTTGTTCTACTGCCTTCCCATGGATATGAACTGGGAGATATTCATGGTGTTCTCTTCCGCTTCTGAAGTCCTCTATCATCTCTTTGGTCTTTTTTGCATTTAGTAACAGTCAATTTTTATCATACCAGGTTTATGGATTTCCGACATATAGGCCGATTCATTGTTCCTTTTTATGAGGCCCAGCACTGTAATATCGTCTGCAAACTTGATGATGAGGTTTGAGTTTTGTGTAGGAATGCAGTTGTGGGTGAAAAGTGAGTATAGGAATGGACTCATTACACATCCTTGTGGCAACCCTGTATTTAGGCTGATGGTGGAGGAAAGGGAATTATTCAGCCTAACAGTCTGCCCTCTGTTTGTCAATATTCTGGTGTCTCTGCTGCATCATAGACCAGAACATTAACCTTTTCCTATCCTGTGTCCCCTAGAGGGGGGCATTCCAAAAATTCCTTTCCAATCCTTTGTCTCCTGGCAGGGGTCATCAATATTACAGACTTATTTCAGACATGTTATTTCCTGCTAATTTCTTTGATAAAAATTCATTGATATTGCATGAAACGTCTAATTTCACGTTTTTTGCCAAAAAGATTAGGATTTCAATGTAAAATATGCAAGACTTCTTTTATCTCTTATCAATCCAAGCTCAGAATATTATGCCTTTCACCTCCTGGTGTTAGATCCAATGAAACAGGTAATTTACTTGAGAATCCATGATCAGAAAGGAATATCTTAAGAGTGATGGCTCAGCTAAATGCCCAACATGATAAAAACTGAACGGTATATTAAGAAAACCCATTAATTCAGAGAATTTCTCCTTACCAGACAAGAATTTTATTAAAAAGCTGACTTGGTTGAAACCATGAGAGCCAACATTAAGTGGGATCAATAGACTGTTCATACAGTTTATGAAGGTAATTATTAAACTCTGTTATTCAAAGTTCTACATTGCAAAGATGACTATAGCCATAATACAATATTCAGTTATAGATTTTAAAGAAAGACCAGTTTTGAGCATTAATAGTGATTAAATCTTATTCTTTTACCATGGGTCAGTTGTCAGTTACATAATTGTAAATTTAACTGGTATCTTGAACTTTTCCACAACTTTAACAATTTCAGCAGTTGAATTGGATTAGGTGAGTTAATTTTTTTTTCAACCTTTAATCCATTAAGTTAAATTAAACTAAGAATGACACACACCATAACACTGGATTTTCATACCAACAAGCCCGTCAGCTACAGCCAGTCAAATATATAGGAAGTATCAAGTGTAACATGCTAGAAAAACCCATGATTTCCAATGACATCATTCCCACAGTGGGTCATAACACTCATGCCCACTGCAGCTGCACAGAGCACTACCACCTGGTCCTGTAGTTCTCATCTGGAAATTAGTCTGTCCCTGGTGTACCCTGATCATTTTTCTTTCTCCAAGAAAACTCTAATCTTTGTAGCGTTTTCACCTTGGGAACGGTCTTGCTCAGGAACACTTCTCGAGAATAAAATACATATATTTACGGCAGTTTGTCTTTTCTTCTTTTTTTCCTATTAAACTTGTAAGGTATGTAGTAATACGGATATATGATTATGTATCCATAGTTGGTAAGATTTAAAAATAGACATCGGTCTGTCATGTTCAACCTATTAAAAAAGTATACTGCCCTTATTCAACCTTAGTTGGTCCAGGGGAAGGTGACAAATATATATTTAAAGCTTGAAATATCCAAATAAACAACTGATAAGGCTCCGTTACATATTTATATATGGTGATCATATCACCCCTCAGTCACATTTTCATAAGAGGTCAGTAACACCAAAAAAATTAAAAAGGCCTTAAATGCATTTTAAGTTACAATATATTAAATCTGAAATTGTGTCTAGAAAGTGTGATATTTATTTGATTATCTTAAAAATTTGGGCTTTCAGGCACACTTCCAAAATATGTATTATAAAAAGCGCCATAGAAAACAATCGGACTGTCTGAGGTCTGTTTATCAACATGGAGGCAATCACCAACAATAAAAACAGATCAAAAGGAATATAATTCATAAATTCTACTTCAGAGATAACATTTGTAAATGTACTGTATTTGAATAACTGCCATGACAATCCAAATACTTCAGAGATAACATTTGTAAATGTACTGTATTTGAATAACTGCCATGACAATCCAAATTGGAATTTTCACTTTTTTTTGTGTTGCTGGTTCATTAAGACTTAATACATTTATTTCTTTAAGTCTCTTAAATCCTCTATTCCCCTTATCATTTTCTTGTCTTTCTACAAATATGATGTGTATTTAAAAACAAGTGGCTTAATTAAAAGCCAGTGGGATCAAGTGCAAAATTAGTGATTGGGGCCCCCCTTGCCTTTCTGCCAAATTCCTATGTCCCCAATAATCACAATCCAATATTTAGTATACTATAAAATATAATTCTTTGTGGCCCCCCATAACTTACTGAGACCCAGTGTTCCCATTACAGCTGCACCTCCTGTACCAATACCTGAAATACACCTGCATATACATTACTCTCTTAGCTTGTTCTATGCCATAGTATAAGTGTGTTTGAGTTTAGTTGCCCAGATGTCTGACAACAACATCTACAGTTATATTAAGTCGTTTGATAATGAGCCCAGACAGACCCATTAAAATATTGCACTGAAGGAGATTCCTGAGAGTGTAGCTGTCTAAAATGTGCTATGAAATATCAGTGCTTTCAAACAAAATGTTCTTCCACCTGCATCCTCTTAAATATGCTAACAGCAAAATAAAAATAAATGTTCTGTAATTAAAAATAAAATGTCAACATATGCACCTTTGTTATGAACAGTCAAAATGAAATATGTTCATTAGTTTGGATGGTTTAGAGCACTTGTGTGGCTATAACATATTTAAAGGCACACTCTATATGGGGTTATTCACTAAAGTCTGAATTGTTGCGTATAGCTGCCAATTCGCCAGATAAGGACAGTCGCAATAGGCTGCTATTGTCGCAGTCGCATCTTTATAATGAGAATATTGTTACAGTCGCGACTTTATTATGGGAAAATTGTCGCAATCTTAACTTTAAAAATTTTTGCAACTTTACAATGGGGAAATTGTCACAGATTTACTATGGGAATCTGCTGTTTGAGAATTCGACAGTCGAATTCACACTTTAGTAAATAACCCCATATATCCTGTTTACCACTAAGATTGTTATTACGTGCATATAAATGCAAAATGGTGTATATTCATCTTGTATACATTCTCATTGTAATCTCAGTTTTACACCCATAAGTCTAGCCCCTTGACCCTGTATGATCCACTTGACCACATCTGCTTGGATACTGTCAGTTGCTGATACACTAAACATTGTAATCAGAACAATTTGTAATAAACTGTAAAATGGAAGTGTCAAAATAATGCTTTAATAAATGTGTATTATAAAATGTAAGAAATGTTTTTAAACAATATCCATTGCAAACACAGATAAGTCAATGTAATGCTACAGTTAAATGTCAGTTTAGCACTGATTTTTGTAAATATTATGTATCCTTAATTAACTATTTATGCTTAGTATTTATATATGACTGTTAGTCCATACCGTGTACTGTACATATATATATCTTTATTTTTTTTTTAACTTATTTATGTATTTATAGACCAGTGTCCCAGTTGTTACAGCTCTTTTTACCCTTCTGTCTGTGTATGTACAGTAAGTCTTCCTCCCACATAAATTGTAAGCTCTATGGCAGGGGTCTCAAACTCAACTCGGCATGTGGGCCGCAGAGCAAGATCACAGCCAGTCGGCGGGCCGCACTAAGGGGCAAATTCATGATAGTCCGAAGTGAGGTGCAGAGTGTTCGCCTCACTTCGGACTGATTGATCT
>WMED01017985.1:0-12839 GCA_019650415.1 Pipa parva | reverse complement strand
ATATAGATATAGATAGATAGATAGATAGATAGATAGATAGATTTGGCTGTTTTGAGATACTTTGTTCATGGTTTGGCCTTTGAAGTGTCTGTAGGCTGATTACATGGCTTTTAATCATTTTTTTGTTAGTGATTAGATGGCTTTGTTTACTCCTTACAAACAGTGTTCAAATTTGTTTTCCCTTACTGTGTCAATATGCATTGAATCAGGCAAATGACTCAATATCAGAAAACTCCTTTTTTTCATCTTTTTCAATTAAAATTATTTTCCAATTTATATTTTTTGTTATAACTAAATAGGTTGAAAATTCAGCAAATTGGATCAAAAAGAAAAACAAAGGCTTTTACAATCTTTGTAGTTATCCCCCTAAGTATTTAAGTTTAAGTAATACAAATTTTATAAAGAGGTATCAAAATAAATATTTAACACAAAAAGTATTACAAAAAATAGTTTACAATTACTGTTAAGATTACCTACATATTTGGTTTCTCTTCCAGAAGATCTTGGTTGAGGTTTTGGCATCTGTAAACAGAAAAATGAAATGAAACTTTTTCAGGTAATAAAATAAACATATAGTGTCATTTCTGTCTTTTTTGGCAGTTACTTTACATTAAATTACTGCTTTTTGGAAATTAACTGAACAAATTAATTGGGGAAAGAAACATCTCCATATCTGAAAATGTGTCCTCTTCTCACCAAAACCACTGACTGTCTAAGAACTGTTTTTGTAGTCAACAGTCTACTTGTTTGTTTCATTTATAATGAGACAGATTAGGTTATCAGTAACCATTTCATAACAGACACTGTATAGTGGCAGTACACCATCTATTATTTTCTAGAAAGTTTTCTTTGGAATAATATCTCAGCCCACTAACACAGACAAACATGCGACAGTTTAGAAAGGGCAAATATACTCTATAATGGAAATCCCCTTAATAATGTCTATCACTATTTTCATTATGTTTTCTACAGTTCTTTGTGGTCACCTGGAAGATGCATCATACATAAGTATAAACCACCCAAACTAGAACAATATTTTGGTAATTGGCTCCACTTACAGATTGGGAACAATGGATTATAATAATATGGATGCTATATTTTCTTCTTTTTTTTTTCAGCCAAATGGTTTATTAAGAAAATCATCACTTTGTCACAGGACAAAGATTAACACTGAATACAGTATGTTACTCAGAATTCCCCATAGCTGTGAACAGTATTATATGCTTGAAAAGTACTTCAGGGAAGCCTTATCCTGACAGCAGGGTTTCCTAACTGGGTTAAGAAGGCTATCATGTCCTCACCCCTAGCAGGCCAACTGCCACTACTCTGAACTATACCCTAATACAAGAGCTCACACAACTTCCACCTTTGGGCTTTTCCATTCTGGGTACCTCTTGCTCATGTCTGCAGATTTTCTTGGGCACAGTTTTGTACACCTTATGCAGGGGACCTTAACTGAAATTACAATAGATTAAGAACTGGCTTGGATTTTGTTTCTGTTGCAAATACTGGATGAATTGTTGAATTTTCCAGTTAGTAGAAAGACACCTCATTACTTTACTGATTAGGCTACACAGCAGCACAATAATAAAACCGATTGAGAGGTGAGTGAAAGGATAACTGAGAGGAGAATATCCCATGAACCCCTTACAAATATATAACATATCAACAATATCATTCCTTTTATTTTCATTGTTGTACAAAAATTAAAAATGACAATTTTTGAAAGCACCCTCTTCATACTTTTCATCTTGATAAACATGCATTCATATAAAATCTTCTTTTTTTTTTAAAGTTTACATCCCCTTTAAGAAATATTGAGCAGAACCTTTCTGCTACAGGCAGCAGTTATGGCACAGTAGTAAAGTCAAGACAAGATGTAAGACTAAAATATAGCAACTAATTTCTCACCTGCAAGTGAATGTACAAGAATCATCAGAAAATAGGAGAGAAAAACAATTACATAATATAACATTTGCAAAATACTGAGCATATTTCTTTAAACATTAGATTGTGTTATATTTTTTAGAATAATAACACGAGTACTGTAGTTTTATACGATACTTTATTCGGACTAACAGTTCATTTTTTTAAGACAAGTTAAGTTAAGACAAGAGATATTCCCTCTTTATCAGGTCAGATAAAAGATACACAGTTTGTAACATATTTAAAGTCTGTGAAGCACTGACAAACTAAATGACAAACAGTCAAAAAGGGCAAATGTTAAGGCTGGGTTCACACTGGCTGATTTTCAGCTGAGCTGAAAAGAATAGTATCCATAGTAACATAGTATCCAGTGGGATACTCCACACAGACTATTTTGTTTTTCTCCATAGACAATAATGAGCCTAATTAAACAAATTCGGTTGAAAATCAACTAGTGTGAACCCAGTCTAAGGTAATAACATCAAAGTGGATAGAAGATAAGGGCAGATAGAAGATAAAGACAGTATAGTGTGGAATGGGTACAGTGTGGTAAATAGCAAGAGCTAATTAACAAGCTAAAATGAGGGGGAGAATGGGTAAGAGGAATGAAAACAAGTAATATCTATACATCTTTGTTCTTACTGATAATATCTAAGAAAGCTAATTTAATTATTTAGTCCACAGTTTTTTTTAGTCAAAAAAATTGAATCATTTTAAGTTCAAATGTTTAGTTTTTCAACTGGATTAATACAGTATGGCTTAAACCATTTTTGTGATGCATTTTAGAAACATTATACTGTAACTTACGTTGATTCTTTTAGAATCCAGTTTGTTTTTTGTACGTCTTGATGCTGACTCACAATGCTAAGAAAATTAAACAAAACACACAGCGCTCTGTAAGTCGTTCAAGTGAACATGATTAATAAAGTTAATTGTAAAACTAATTTAAGAGATTAATGCAAGTACCGAAGGAAGGGGGTCATGTAAAACTTCATCAATAACAGCACAAATCTCCTCAGTCTGTTGCCGAAGCAGAGCAGGAGAATACATCTGTAAAATGTTGAATATTTAAATCTGAACATTATTCATAACAAAATAAAAGAAAATAATTCTGAATTATTACTTCCAAATGGGTTTCCATTTTTTCATCAAGTACAGTGGTTGATTCATTAGTTTCAGGTTCATCAATTTCCTGAAGGAAGAAAAAGATGATAACATTATCCTCACATCTTACATATGTGCCAGTTCGGTGTTTACATTATAAACAAAGTAAAAAATATCTAATAAACATGATAAATTCTACATCAGTGGATAGATCTGTATCTCTTAGCATTCCTCATACCCTTAATGCATTTTAAACTCTTGATTTAATTCTGAAGGGACAGTTCAGTCTATGACTAGTAGTTGAGTATTTAATCATCACTTATAAAAATTGTGTTTGCAATTTTTATTATTTATTTATTTTCAGTCAATTACAATTTACATATACTATTTTATAGAAGTAGTATATACACACACACACACACACACTTTTTTTCAGCTGATCAGTTTGGAATTTCAAGTCAGCATCTTAACCAATAGGTAAGGCAAATTTTGTCAACAGTAAGATGCAGGTAGTCAGCAATTTTTTGAGACTGCAATATCTTGAACATTCTCGTTGTTGTCTCAGAATTATCAAGCCTTTTAGTTAGTTTCCTGGCCTAAGATTTGAAACTTGAGAAATGCTAAATTGCTGAGGGATAAGGTGGGGTGTGAGAAGGAACTGTAGGAATGTAGATATAAATTGAAATGTATGGAAATTAGTAAATAATATATATTGTAAATGCATTCATTTAAAGTGACAAATAGACAGATGGCACCCAAACTCACCATTTCAAAATTCATTTATAATCAATTTTTCTAAAAATATTTGTTCACTGTAATAAAAATTGGAAGTCTGTAAAAGAGCTATTTTTGGCTTTGTGGTATTTTTTTTAGATGTACATTTTGTATTTGACGGCAGTGTTCATTAAGTAATCATTCTGGTCCACTGCCAAGGTTATTAAGTAATCATTCTGGTCCACTGCCAAGGTTATTAAGAGATATTGTGCTAGCGTTGATGCCCTCAATCAAGCATATTGTGGCCTCTTTTTCCACAAATGAATGTGAAAGGGCTTGAAATAACTTTAATGTAAAATCTGTTTTTTTGGATGGAGCTTGTTCAGTGTTATGGGCATTATATTTTTAGGTGTGATAGTTAGATGAAGTGATGTATCCATAGGGAACTGTTACAATTCTAGTTTTATGGAAGTGATGCCAATTGAAAGCATTTTTGTCGACTCATCCTATTAATATTATATTAATATCATATCAGATGAAAAACTAAAAACATGCATCTTTCTGCCATGAAGCAAATTCTGTCACCGGTTCTGCAATATAGGCAGGAATTGGTGCAACAGGTGGCAAGAGTGGGATCCAGCCATATACTCATTTACTGAACCACTCGCAAAAAGTGTCAAGTTGCAGATTCAAGACATCATCTACAGTTAGTTTACAAATGAAAAAGTGCATATTTATTTCCATTTATAGATGAGTGTATAAGTAGAGAGTAATGGGGATATTTAAATTTAAACAAGCAATGGCTACATATTATAACATTACTCTAATCTGTGCTGTTGCTGAATTACAGCTTGCAAGTACCAGCGACCTGTTATAACATTATATAGTGCACAGTAAGAATGCTATCAGACCTTTAGTTTTCCACCAGGTGAATGGAGAAACTAGATTTTATTTTTACGACTATCTGAAATGTAAATTGAATGCAATTCAATCCACAGTTAAAATAAATAAATAAATAATAGGCAAATATATTAAACACTGCTTGAAAACCTGTCACTTGTTTACATATGTAAATGTCATATTAAGTGGGGCTATAATCTGAAGAAAAGAAACTTGAAAGGCTGACAGTTTTCTGAATAAAGCAATTCACCAGGAAAGTAACTGATCATATCTGAAATTATAATTGTAACTATTAACACAAATCTAAATCTCTCAAGGATAGAGAACCCTTAGAAAAGACAGATATAGATGTAAAGACCTACAAATATATACCCTACAAATATACATGAGTGGTGCAACAGGGGTCACAGTGGTTATGGGTATGACTAGGCCCAAAGAACCAGAAAGGCTACTCCCAAAGCCAGCACTGCAGTGTCTAAACCCATCGTCCCTGTGGATACCAGTAAGAATCCCTTTATTTGGTTAATGGGTCACAGGAGGGGAGAGCACTGCAGTCAATGGGATCCCGATACTGCTCTAACATTCATCAAAGAGTAAATTTCTGACATCGTAATTTACTAAACTCAAAGTATTTTTTTGCCCAATTTTTGACGAAAAAATGGGTGAAAAATGGACTTGTTTTTTTTTCCTGCAAAAGCGGGCAAAAAAATGCTTCTCAAATTTAGTAAATTTCGCCCATAGTGTTAATTTGTCTGTACTGTAACATGGCGTAAAGAAACAGCAAAGGAACCCCTAAACAAAAACTCATCAGTTTCAATTGCCATAACTGGTGCTATTTTTATTATTATAAAATGTATTATTATGTCATACAAAAAATATTGTTTACCTTTTCTAAAGTGTCTTTGTAGACTACAAGAGACTATTATTTTATTTAATATACACAATAACTTTATGAATGTTCTGATCATGCTTTCACGAGGGGTGGTACATATTTTAATGTTTTTCATTTTTTTTAAAGAAGTCTAATATAAAGAGTCACTATATTTAAATTTCAAATATTTTGTTCTTTTACTGTAATCATTGATAATATGTCGAGTGCTATCTATAAGACCCTAGTCTATTTGAGCCTTACAAACTGTCCCTTGGATAGGTAAGTGATTTACAGCCTAACATGGGAAGAACCCATGGGGAGGGTGGCAGTGAACGTAATGATGTTACGTGGCGGTCATGTGTTGCTGTTGTGTTGCATTGAGAGTAATTCTAAGCTTCCAGTACAACCTTGTATTCTGCCCAACGTATTATGTACTGAGCCTTTTCATTGTCTGAGCTTCTCATGCTAGCTAGTCATGCAAGGACTAAACAGAGAGCTCAGAGAAAGATTATGGTTCTAAGCTTTAATTAGTTTTAAGTAAACTTGCTCAAACCCCATATATATATATATATATATATATATATATATATATATATATCTCCTTTAAACCTGTAACAGAACCATTTTACTAACCTTCTGATCCAGAAGCAAAGTGTTTGTTGGAATAGCAGCAAAAACCTTATAGTTTGGCTTAATCCTGTAAAACTGAAATACAAAACAAAACAATAATAATTAATAATTCTTTTCAAAGAGGCATTGTATAGACCAGAAGCAAATTCTGAAAGTAAAAAGCGTATTTCTCTGTTTGGCTCAGCACCCCCTTCATTTCTGATGTCACCCAAAGAAAATGTCTCAACTGTGAACAAATGTGAACTGGTGTTTTACTCAACAAGTGTCTTTTTTTCCAATCTGCAGTATCTAAACATAACAGTCGAGAAAGAAATGTATGTTACCTTCACATGAAAGGGTTTTATTTCAGAATCATCATTATAAATGTCAGATGATTTACCCATTAATCATCTTACAGTCACTTTAGCTTGAGTTAGATTTTTTTATGTTTTAGTTACTTTGTCAGGAACATCTCCTGTTCCTTTAAAATGGCTAACTATCTCTTTATGAAGGATTTAGAAGTCAAGTGAAGAAATAACTTGTAACTATTTGTAGACCAGCTGGTAAAGCCTTATAGATTGTGAAGATTTTTCAAATCTCTATCCAGCTAACTGAGGTTGACCGTGTCTGGGGTACTCAATCACTCTATATATAGCAGAAGATCTGTGAACCAAAAAGAGTAGGTAGAAAAGAGAGAACCTTAACTAGAGAATTGTAACAGGAAAGTTCCCAACAAGTGAACAATGGGACAGTGACTGGACTTTGGAATTTTAAAAGTTAAACCTTGGAGAAGGGTACCTGATATTAAACCTTTTAGAAGGGCACCTGATATTAAACCTTGGAGAAGGGTACCTGATATTAAACCTTGGAGAAGGGCACCTAATATTAAACCTTGGAGAAGGGCACCTGATATTCAACCTTGGAGAAGGGCACCTGATATTCAACCTTGGAGAAGGGCACCTGATATTAAATCTTGGAGAAGGGTACCTGATATGCACACATGAAAAATACTTTGTTTGGTCTATATCTTTGTAAATATTTGAGAAAGTTCCCAAGTCTTAAAGGTATAGGAGAAACTTAGCATTAGTTTTATTTATATTATTGCTCAGTTGGCAAATAGAAAAAAAAAATAGAATGGAAAACTATTAAAAATGTCAAGTATTTTTACAATGCAGAGGTCTGACAAAATATAATACCAACCAAAAAGAATAAAATAACCCCATCTCCCATCACAAAATAAATAATACATTTTTTACCACTTCAACCATATCAGTAACTTGCAGAAACAAACAAATGTAACATGCCAATTCACATGCAGGCAAGTGCAAACATTCAAGAGGAAGATAAGTTAGTATTGATAAAAAATATATATGTTCATTCCACAGAAAAAAAATTCTACAAGAAATAAAATTTTGTTTCTAGAGAATATTTAATGAATACTTATTTTATAAATAAATATAGTGCTTAGTGGTCTACTAATAGAGAGAACAATGAAAATAAGAAGTTCCTCTACTCAATATTTTTAAAATCAAAATACAGAAAAAAAAATATGCCAGCAAATCTTATTATTATTTAGGGTGTGGCATTAGAAGACTTTACAGAGGTCATCCTTTCCTCATAATAATCAAAGTATTCAATGCTAACCATCAGTGTCAGACTGACACTATCAGGGCCCACCAGGAGGCACCACTCCCAAGCTATCCTTGCATGTGACATGGGCCAGTGAGGGGAGAGTCTGCAGGGCCTCTCAAGGAGCTCGATAGAGTGTTGGACTAGCCTACCAGACAGGCTTGCTAAGGGTCCTGGAGCCTGCCAGAATCGCCAGCTTGGGGCCAGGCGCACACTAGGAATTTCTCTGTTACACCAGCGGGCCAGTCCAACTCTGCTAAATTATATGAACAGCAGAAAAAAAATGGTAAGAAAAATTCAGGATGTACAAGACTGCATCATTGATTCATTTTAATAAGATGTATTTATTTTTATATAAAAATAAAATAGTTGAAAGAAAATTATGCCTAAGTGTACCTCTCACTATAGTAGTAAATAAAAACAATCACTTTTCATTTAAGGTAAACTTTTAAATAGATGTTATATAGCAGATTTATATATTATTTGAAATCTGACTATTCAACTTTTTTTTTCTTTCAATGCTTTTCAGCATCTGCTATATTTAAACAGACAATGCCCTTAGTGCTTTAGCCCAAGTGTCACAGAAACTCCTGCTAAATGAGAACATCCAGGATTAAATAGATTCATTATCAAATTATGTTAACCTGTATGTCAAGTTTTATAAGACGATACTTTAAGGAAATGTTTAAGACAAGCCGATAATTAAACCAATACATTATTTTGGGAAACATCCTGCCAAATATTTTTGACCCTGCTTAATATTGAAGTATTTACGTTGGAATTCATTCTTATTAAAACAATCTGCAACTGGTCTTCATTTTGCTTTTTTTTAGGCTTTATTTCATTTTTTTTTTGTTCAAAATATCTCTTGTTTTTATATAAATTGGAGTCTGGTTACTAAGGTCCATTTCCTAGCACTGAATTAATTACAAACAGTAACAGCAATAGTACAGTGCCTGAACAGATAGATGAGAAATGATAAAAAAAAAATCTAAAAAAAATAAAATGAAGCATTAGAATTATTCATTTACTGATTACTTGGGTCAAACATATCTGGTATCCTCAAAGATTAAGCATAATTCAAAGTCAATTATATTATATACAATAAATACTAAGTGGATGACTACATGCAGTTAGAATTTTCATTAAACTGGAAGCGTTGTTGGACTGGTATGTCTGCATGCATATAGAAGAGAAATACCTTTTTATTTTCATACTCAGAACACTGTAACAGTAATTCACTTGATCTTGATAAAGGTGACCTGGGAGATGACTGGATTCTATCAGGTGATGTAGAGATTGGTTCGTATTTCCTTGATGGTTCTTCAAGACTGAGGGTGTTGGTATGGAATTTATAATTTGGATGCAATGATGATGAAAAATGCAGGGATGAATATTTATTTTCCTTAGGGGATATTTTAGGTTTCTTGGAAAAAGGTTGGAAAATATTATGTTCTTTAGTATCGTCTGAAGAGTTGGAAGGCATGGAATACTTCACTGATGAATAGTTTGCTTTATCAGCATCTGTAAATGTATAATTGCCTAAATGTCCTGATAATGCATTTCTGTTATGTATAAGGTTATAACTAGTATCAGACAGATTTGAAGGAAAAGTTGTTTCTCTTTTAGATTTTTCTGCCAGTGAATGCTTCTGTAATGGTTTATAATAAGCATCTTTATTTAATGGTGGTTTTACATGAATTAGTGGGATATTTTCTTTAGAAGAATATGCTTTAGTTGTGGTGTTTTGTGATTTAGGGGATTGATGTATACTTGAACATGTTTTAAAATGTACTGAATAAGGGGAAAGTGCCCTAATGGGTTTTTGTATGAAAGAGGTATCAGCCTGCAAGATATTTGATTCTGAGACTGAAGGCATTATTTTAATTTGTCTGGGAAATTCTGTTATTTTTGATTCTTGTTGACTATCAAGAGACATACAGGAAAATGCCTTTCTAGAAATAGAAGAGGGCCAAGCAGACTTCTGTACAAATGAACTATTTTGCTGAGAAGCTAAATTATACTGGCTCAGATTCAGAGAATGAGTCCTTCCATGCCTTGTATTTTTGGATTTAAGTAAAGAAGTTAAAAAGGAAAGACGAGATGGAATGGGAGAACCAGCTTCCGAACCCGAAGCTGGAGAGATTGGATTGCCAGTTTCACTTATGCTACAAATTGTAGAAGATGAACCATGGTAGGGTGAATGGAGTGGGCTAGGGCTTGCACAAAGAGGGTACCTAATGACATTCATTGGTAAAGGTGATAATGTGTGCAATCTTCCACAAGAGGTTTTAGTAGTGTCTGCAACAAATGTGCTTTGAATTTCTGGTTCCTGTGGAGAATGTGAGCTTTTTACTATTCTGCAATCTTTACTTTTTGGTAATATATGCTGTGTATGGTCTGGAATTTTCTGACCAGCTTCAAATCTATTATAAAATATTGATGAATCGGAGAGAACAGGTTTATTAAGTACATGTGAATGCCTCTCCAAACCTGAATCATCAGAAACATTGTGTGGAATACTGCTAAACAGAAACTCACGCTTTTCTGAAATACAATGTATGTGTGGCTTTTTATGACTTGGCCTTTGATTAGTTAAGCATGAAGTTGCAAAGTGAGATGTTTGACAAAGTGAGTCAACAGAAGGTAGAACAGAAGGCAGCTAAAAGGAAAAAAAGGATAAACAGTAAAAACAGTTATTGAAGTATAAGAAACATTAGAAGAGTAACATGTTTTATTATTAATTAAGCACCTGTACCTGGGATATCTCATTCATTGGCCAGGAAAACAATTTGACAGACATTCAGGTATTAATTACTAAAAACAGGTGGTTTGATTGTTATCTAGGTCACAATTATAGACAATCACAACCTCTTACTAAATCAGAGGTCGGCAAACTTTGCACAGGGAAGCCATTTCGCTCCCTCCTATACTGGGGAAATATTTTTACAGACCCGTAAAGGGGGAGGAGAGCATACTTCCAATCACATGACCTGCCGAAGTCCTATCAGAAGAAGTGTCGAAGGTCATGGGCAGGGCAAGGGAGAAAGGCAGCTCAAAGCCACAACAAGGCAGCTGAAGAGCCGCATGTGGATCGGGAGCTACCATTTGCCTACCCCTGTAGTAAACTAATACCTCACTAACAGTAGCACTTTTTATGTCTTTTATTGAGCACATTGAATAAACATGATCATCATTTAAGAAAGGGCTTTTAGCCCAAAACATGTCATGATACTGGTTTATTAAACACAAGTACTTAAAATATGCAAATGGTACCTGACCGCTCCAATCCCCTCAACAGTAGAGTCTCAGGTGCTCAGAAGCAAATAGACAACTTGCTGCTTGATACAATAGAAATGGAACCTCTGGCACTCCAAAAGTGTAATAAAATATTTATTTTATTGTAACCACATAGGTCAAATTAAAAGCAAACTTTTAAAATCAATGATAGGCAATGCCTACACGTTTCGTGCACCTAGCAGTGATGCCATGTTTCATTTCTGTTGTATTAAACACAAGTAGTCACACTACTAGAATTGGTCAGACTGTTATTTTCTTTATATTGTGTGAATGCATTGTGTAGCAGTGGCCTGAAGAATTATCTTTTGCATCCAGTGGAACAGGATCCTACTTGATTAATTACAAAGTACTCACTTTTTCTTGCTACTGCAGTTCATTGATCATTAAAATCATTGCCATTGATAAAAAGGGAATACATTTGTGCCTGGATTGAAATGCCTTAAGCTTGAAAACGGGACTTCTTTTAACTCTATGACAATGAAATTATGACTTTTAAATAAATTCTTCTAAAACAAGTTTAAATTATATGTATAATTAAAAGAACAGAAGTGTTGAGGATCATTAAACATTAACATGATACAGGTAGTCCTCGACTTATGACGTTGATCCGTTTTTACGCGGCGTCGTAAACCGACTTTCGATGTAAGTCGGATTATACATTCATACAGTATGGTTCGACTTACGTCGCAAAACCGCGTAAGTCGGAACAAGGCATCGAATAAAGCATCGTAACCCCGAAATGAGGTAACTCGAGGCCGTCGTAACCCGAGGACTACCTGTACAAAAACAAAGCATCTCTATAATGACTGCAGCAAACAATATTTGTAGACAGAGTTTCTAATGATAAATATGAGGAAATGTAAATTTAAATAAGGATGCCCAATAAGCCTTATTAAACACCTAGTCAATAATGAGCAATCAAAGAGTTGATTTAAATCAGTAAAGGTTGTAAACAGATAAATATAGGTGAAAGGGAGGGAAAAAGAAACATACTCCAAGAGGTCCCATAGAGGTAGAGTTCTCCATGTTTTCAGTCTAATGGGTTGCTCTGATCATAATTGGATAAATACTTGATTTACTGTAACTGATTAATTAGTTGTCAAAATTCAAAGTTTGCAAAGCTGAAGTTCATTTGCTAAGATTTCATCCTCTCGATAACATTGTAGAAAATGATTTTACAGAACAGAAATGACCATTTCACTTCAATGGTCATTACTGAATAGTGAAATATAAATACATTTTAAAGGGGTGAAAATGTGTTTTTTTTTTCCACTGAATATTTGTCCATTTCTAATTTCTCCTATTTATCAAGTTTATTTATCATTTTCTGTTATCTCCATTTGTTGTTTTTGAATCTTGTTTTACACAGGGATGCCAACAGGGCATTGCAGGGGCCACTACAGCTTGGAAAACCAAACCAAAATTAGGGTTCTGGGTAATGGCATATGAAGATTATGACTGTGTACTGATCAGTGTAACTCTTTACAGTTCACAGTTTAAAGTGAACCTGTCACCTCAAAACTCTAATACTAATTTAGGTTCTACTAATTAAATAATGTTTTTGTAAATATATATTGTAATGGGTATAGCGGTGTGCTGTGTGAGGGAAGGTATGTTTCCCAACAGTTTGTTGCTATGGCTGGAGGACAGCCCAGTTCTTGAGATTAGCTTCAGCTGCAGAGTAAACCTGTGTTAAAAAGGCAGGTGGAAAAGCCTGTGGGTGGGGGTGGGGGTGGGGGTTGGTGTTGGTGTTGCTGAATGAGGAAGCTCTGTTCTGTGGAGGGGG
>WMED01017984.1:0-12840 GCA_019650415.1 Pipa parva | reverse complement strand
GGGCCGGGGGCAATGTGGGGGGGGCCGGGGGGGCCATGCCTTGCCCTAACCCACACTTACCCGCAGAGCTGCGCAGCCACGTGCTGCCAGCTGGAAGGATCAGAGGAAGTGAGACCAGGAGTACTGATGACATGTCTCCCGGTCTCTCATTGGCTCATGTGACCGATCGGGTCACATGAGCCAACCCCTAACCCCCGAGAGAGTCACATGTGACTCTCTGCTAGGGGATTCCAGTGCTACATCGGTGAAAAAACACTGGGTGTAGCGCTGAGACCCTTTCTTTAGGTACCCCGTAACTCTCACGGGGTAGGTAGTTCTGGCCACCCGAAGCTACCCCGTGAGAGGTACGGGGTACATACAGAAAAGGTTAAGCAGACCTAAGCTTGGGGCATATTTATCTAATTGCAAATTGTCCTGTAGATTAGTAATTTTATGACAATTATACATTTTGCCAAATTTGAATATTCAGCAAAGATCTTTTTCTTTCTGTAGTGTGAATGCTCACACAGTTTGCATCATTATACTGGCTGCAAATTTACACACCACTTTGTGCCTATTTGCTTCAAATTCATGGACATTTAGCGGTATATTTATAAACCTCTATTTGTTCACTGTGTTACAACATATTTTAGCAGGAATTTCTGTTTTGCGGTACTTTTGAATTCCTCTCAATATCTAGTGTTGATCAAAAAAATTTTGATTTCAATAAAGTGTTATGGGTAAATATCAATCATTTGACAATGGCACACTTTTCAGTGTTTTCCAGTTGTGTCCACCCTCCATTTCAGATCAACATCAATATTCTTTTATGATGGGAAAACATTTTCCACTGTGGCTTAGTGACCACTAAGTCCATAGAGAAAAATGGTTTATGCCAGTCTCAGGCAGGTGAACACTTTTGGGCAATCCATTCTGTTTTGAACAGCTTCTTGAATAGCTGAAAACAGCAAAATTGAAAAAAAAGAGTCTGTTTCTCCAGCGTTAACTACTGTTAGGTTAACTGTCTTTTACAAATATCCACCTTAGAGTATTCATTATGTATTGAAGTGACATTTCGTCAAGCGTACAGAGGTGTATGCAGATTTGACTTCAGCAAATTAAAGGGATCGCAGGAGGTTACTTATTATTACCCTGGCAACATTTTATTCAAAAGACTTAAGGGGGTAATTCACTATCCTGCGAAGTGAGGTGCGTAGTCTTCGCCTCACTTTGGAATGACTGAGATGCGCTCGCTGATGTCCTGCACGCAGGCATCAGCGAGCGCATTAAAGGGATTCCAATCTCGGAGAGACAACTCTTATGCTCTCGCCGAGACTGGAATCCCTTTAATGCGCTCACTGATGCCCGTGTGCAGGACATCAGCGAGCGCATCACAGTCATTCCGAAGTGAGGCAAAGACTCCGCACCTCACTTCGGAGGACAGTGAATTTCCCCCTTAAACGTGTAGAGATGAAATTGAAACATGAGCTAGCTATTGTTTGCAATTAAAGTAAATGTAAAAAAAAATATCTAATTTGTGAAAATATCTGGCGACAATACAGTGAACAAAACAAACCTCTGTTCTCTGACTTGGTGGTGGGATATTCCAATAGACAGCTTTGTAGGCGAAAGTTGCCAGATTATTAACTTCACAAGGGGTTTCCCCTTGTCTGGTCCCATTTGTCTCCTTTAATGCTATACTTCTCTCTACTCCACTGTTCTTGCTCCATTGTGTCAAAATCCCTGCTTCAAGTTAAAGTTCTCCTGTCCCTACACCATTGTTTCTTCAGTCCCTGCATTAAGCTACAGTTCAGCTGTTCCTGCTTCTCTGTGTCTGCAGTCTCAAGAATACAGGTCTGCTTCTCCATTTGCCTCTGTGTCTCTTGCCAAGGTTACAGTTTTACTACTCCTGCTCTGCAAATCTACTATTTTTATTTTTCTATTACATACAATCTGCTTGTATGGAATCTGTTGAGTGCATTCTATACATAAACAGGAAAATTTGATTGAATTCCAAAGTGGACAGATTGTTTGTGTCCATCTAGCATTAGTGTCTCTGATAGTTTTACGGTGGCCAAAGTTGTGACGGCATTGACAAAAGATGAAAATACAGATTCTGCTGAGAAGCATTTTATAAAGATGTAAATAATTGTATATAAATCAAAATCAGAGATTGGAGTTTATAAAGGTTTAGTAGTAGTAAATCAACAGTGGATGAGTTGTAAAAGTAACACTATGAGGCACAATCCTGTGTTTGTCAAGTATGGCAGCTGCTGAATCAGAAACAATGTTTCCAAGTTCACTTCTCTCATACATACATAGGGCTGCTAATCAGAACAGGTAAATAAAAAGAAAGGTCGCACACACAACATGAGGTATATAACCTAAAATGGTTTACTGGCCAGTGTTACAGTGTACAGCAGAATAATGTTTTGGGGAGAACACACCTCCCTTTGTCAGATTTACTCTGGGGCGAAATTTATTAAAGGCATAAATTTTACCAAACAATGGAATTTTCGATCGGAATTTGCTTCGATCGATCTAAATTTCAATTGATCACTTCGCTTTTAATAAATTTCGCCCCTGAACATTCTGATTTTTCATTTTGCATATCATATCTCTTGCTAATCAGAATAACAATAACAGTACTTATTAACAATTCATGTATAATGTAACTGTCAGTAGGGTTAATTGGAGTCCATGGGCATAAGCAGAAAGATGGGAGCACTGAAGAATGAATATTCACTGATCCCATCCTATAAACATTGAAAGGAGGTCCTTTTTATAATTCAGTGATGTCAAATTCCATCTGCCTAAAAGCATAAACAGCTGATTGACATGTGATTTCATTGTGACTCTTTAGGTATGAACAGGGATGTAAGTGTTGGACCAACAAGTACAACTGCACCAAACATGCAACATGCTACAGATTTGTCAGTTGTTGTAAGTCAGCTTGATTGCTTGAGTGCAATTTACATAGAACAATGTAATACCTGTGCATTTACAGAACTCTAAGATGTTTAGATAAATTTACTTCATTAAAACCACTGTTGCTCAATTCAAACATTTAGTAAATGATTTATGGTAAATACAAATAAAATTAGAAAAGTAAGAATTACATTACCTTTAACAAGAATACATAAAGATAATTATACACCTCTAAAGACTCATTTTGACCATAGTGTTTGCCACTAAAATTAGGATTTTTTTTCTTCTTATATTGATACCAGTGAAAACAAGCAATGATAAAGTGCACCTGTCCCCTCGGTTGTACTAATGAAATAAATGTTTTTGTAAATATATATGTTTTTTTTTCTTTTAAATGCACCTTTATACATTGTTTCTCTCTCTGTCATCTTCCCTGTCAACCTGCCTTTTCTTTCCTGAGTCGGGTGGAGCTAAATGATTGACATTATAGCTCCTCCAATCAGATCCCTGCTAGATTGTGATTTAAGGGATCTGATTGGAGGGGATATAATTTGTAAGTAAAGTTTTATAAACACCCCCCTACAGTTCTAGTTAATATATAGCTCAATGCACAAAAACTGGCTTATTATCTCAGATTGGTGAAAAATGGGAAAATTGGAAAGATTAAAGGGGATGTAATGTCAAAAAAATAGTTTTTGATGCTTCACTATTTATTCTAAATGAAACCATGACCTAGGGCAGAGTATTAGTAACAATTTACAATTGCAACCTGTCCTGTGGTATAAAACCAAGCAGTTCATACAATATCTTCTTATTCTGTAGCAAATGCTGTAGAAAATTAAATTAATCATGCTTAGACCCCTATTCCAAGAGAGCCAACAATGAATATCAAAAACAAAAATCATGACAGTAAATGAAAAATATGGTAACACTGAGATAAACACTGAACTAGCATACATTGATAAAAATCCCAGAAACCATATAACAATTAGATAAAAATGTTCTACATAGTAACAAGTTTTTAGTGTTGTTTTAGAAACTTGCAAAGTTTAAAACTGGTTTTCATCACAATGTTCATGATTTTTTTGATTACTAATTAAACATTTTAATTAGAAATGTAATATATTTTTGAAGTGTAGAAATATCTGCATAATTAGAATATTAAAATATTACAATTAGTCCAAAGTATGTTTCCTCAAGTTGTCTCATTTACCAACATATGTTGGAATTATAACAATATGAAACACATGCTGTACTATTTTTAAAGGTTCTATCCTTATTAAAAACATGTTTACAGGCATTGTAAATTTAGGTTTGAACATCTAACTGTGACAACCAGATATCATAACAAACTGAACTTTTCTTAGAACTTAACCTAATACCCATCATTAAATCATTCATTTTTCAGAAAAAAATACATACATTGTTAAATTCAAAGCATTCCATAACTTGTGACACTATTGTTATCTCTATTCCTTCAGTATAACTATCCATTTCATATTTTCATTTATTAATATGAGAAATGTATTAATAAGAAGACTTATTTTAAAACATCTCTGATTCCACAATTTTCACATAAGTATGCTATCAACCACAAAGAAGATAAATGCCCCTATTAGCCCAGCACCAACGTTAATGAAAAAAGTAACTAAAATCTGCACAATATAACTTTATAATATCTTGTCTATGTGGAAGGTGAAAAAAATATTGGTTTTTCCCAGCTTAACAATTTGCAATATTGTGGGTAATACATTCTAATAAAAAAAAGGCCAATGATAACAGAGAACTTTTACTGTATTAAAACGTATGTAAACCCTGTTTATAAACAAAGCCCCATTTACCTATTGTCAAGTAATATAATGATTAAGAAACTCTAGATTCACCTCTTAATTTAGTAGGGCTCAATATCACCCTGAAACTGCTTTTTCCCTCTGAACTATTTCCCTGCTGTGTGTAGTCATGCCCCCTCCTTTCCGTAACTTCCTCTATTTACAGCTGACCTTAGTGGTGGTTGAACAGCTTTCATCTGCACATGCTCAGGATTAGTAACAGGCTTTTTATACAAGGAGAAAAGAAAGGGATTCTCATGTCAATCATGGGGCGGGGCTTATCGGCACACTACAGGAAGAGACTGTACACAGAATGACTGTGGGAGCAGGGCTGTTTAAACAAAAATCATTTTGAGATTTTAATGTTTAAGTTGGCTTTTTATACCTATACATGTCAAATAAAATATATCAGAATATATCAGCACTATATAAATGAATACATACAAATATAAAAAATTTTTCAAACTTTTCATACCCATTACATAGTTTATAGTAAAATAGTTTAAAAGGCTGAAAAAAGTCACAAGTCCATCCAGTTCAGCCTATTTTCCTGCAATGTTGATCCAGAGAAAGGCAAAAATCCATGAGTCAAGAGCCAATTTATACTTATTTATACTTTCAGGAAGAGACAAGTCTTCTCTCAAGTGCTAATTAACAGTTTGTGAAATTCAACCTATGGAGCTAAAACTATGACCTTCTCAAACTGATACTAAAGTTATTTGTAGAGGACCAAAAAAGTAAGCAGCAATAGGAGAGGAAAGTTTGGTGCAAAGAAGTTTCTGTACACTATTTCAGTGTTGAGTTTTGCAGTTAGGCGATCATGGAGATAAAAGGTAAAGAAGCTGGAACGAATCTCATTAAAGAATCCTTCCATTATCCAAAATATTTGTACCTCATGTCCTTTTCTATTCTGCCAGATTAAGACATAGAAAGTAATGGAAACAAGGCAGGTAATGTGACTTTTTGTGATATAACTTAAAGTGCACCTGTCACCTCAAAACTAATTGTCCTTTCACTAGCTGCTAATGGAATATTGACAATACAGAAAAATGTCCTCTAATGTATCCTACTTTCAGTTGGATTCAGTTGAATCCATTCCTATGATTTGAAGAGGATTTTCTTTATCAGCGATTTTTCATTGGTGCTTTTTCCTGCTTTTTTTTTGCTATTACAAAATGTTACATGAGTTTGCAATGTATCACTTTTATACTCTGTGAGTTATCACAATTGTTAAATTCCTATTCAAATTAATCTAGTCACATAAAATATGCTGCATTCCATACGCTCAAAGAAACAGCATAGACAGCGTTCTAGCGTAATACGCTCTCAATTGAACGCTAATGTAAACACTTCTTCCATTAGCATTGTTCTCTATGGAAATTATCTTGAGTCTATTCTGAGCATATTTTCACTGGAGATGTTTTGTTTTTAATGCGCTGCGCACAATACGCTAGTGTGAACTTAGTCTTAAGGACCTAATTGCATACATGCCATAATTTAAGGTTTGTTTGGCAATGATGCCATGATTAAGAGCCACGCTCGAAACGCGTAGGCTGTAGCTGTTTTTATGCTTTTTTAACTTTTTTCGCCAATGTGGCTATAATAAAGATGCTTTAATATTATTAAGGAGTACTGGAGATCTAACTTCTTTTCCCATCCCTTTAACACCAAACAAACCCAAGTTATCTATTGTGCAGGGCTTATAAAACTTAGTTCAGATGTCCACTGAAGGACTGAAGATAATTCAGGAGACTGCAGAATGCTAATCAGCCCAGCAGCAATATGGCTATTATAGAATGTTGTGTCTAACTAATTCAGGGATGTCAAACCCATTCTCACCGGTTGGCCCTTTGAAGGCAACTATAAGGCTGAATTATAATGTTAACTAACTTGAGACACCATGCTCTTCCACTGATCATGTTCTGAAAATAAAAATAAACCCAAAACAAAATTCAAATAGCATTACATCCCCAGCCCAAGTGCTTTGATTTAATAATAGTCAGACACTTATTGCTGCTTCAGAGGTAATGATACAATTTGTGGTACCTTATCCTCAAACATTAATTTTAGTCCTCTGTAAAATAAAGTGTACAATACTTCTACTTTCATTGGCATTTGCCTACCAGAGTGTAATGCGCCATTATACCTGCCAATTCCCACCTTTGCTATGCTTGTTACAGCTTCGGTGTGCTTCTCTCTCCCAGAATTCCCCAGTCTTCCAAACCCAGGCTATGTGGAAGGCTGTGGCTCAGTGCTACCTGTAGAGCGAGCACTGTAATATCATCAGTCATGGCCAATCTGTACCACATCTAGTGCCTCAACAATGGACCTCGCATGCCACATAATATGAGGTTGTGGGCTGCATTCGGCCCCTGGGAAACATGTGAACTAATTTGAAGAAAACCCTACAATGCAAGTATAATTATTCTGTATGATTAGAAGAGAATCAAGCATTGGATTAGTTCCTAATTTTTTGCTTTTACCTTTATATTTGTTTGACAGACATATTCAGTTTTTAGTCAGCCTGTTTTGCCACAGTCCCTATGCTTTACACACCTAGAGAAGCCATGGTGCACTGAGTATGTGCAGTGCCTGTAAATTAAAATAATATGGAGAGGTATAGGTGAGAACTTTATAAGCATGGGTCATTACTCTCATAGGGTTTATACTGTGATATTTGTTAGGCTTTACTTCTTTTTTTAACAGAAAACATATGGGCATTGTTTTAGAAAAATGAAATCAAATCCAGCAGGATTAATCAATCCACTGTACCTTATACTTTAAAAAATGGGATGCAAAGTCAAAATCTATTTTAATATATACAACTTATATATAATTTTTATATTTTCATTTTCCTGCTATTACCTGAATTGTTTTGTTGAAAACATCTCCCAGGGAACAGTTTTAGAAACATTTAAAGATTGTTACAATTGTTGCAACCTGTTGTGGGGCAATAAACCAAGCCCTTCAGTTTTCAAGCAACGGTTGTTCCAGGAAAAAATAGATAAAATATTTTTTAATATTTTAAGGGTCTATTTGTAAAAACTGTATCGGGGTTTCTACTGAGCATGCTCAGGCCACTGATCCAAGGGAGCAAATCAGAAGGCAATAACCAGCAAACTATTCTTACTCTGGTACAAATATTAAAATAACTAAAAATTGTACTGGCCTTTTACTTCACCTTTAATACCTGTTCTTTATCCCTGCATGGAGAAAGATCAATTTCATACAATAAAAGGTACAATACACTATAAGGAACCATTTATACCTTTTTTTTTGGGGGGGGGGGGGGGGGGGGGGGGCAATAAAATTTTGAAATGTTCTGATTGTTTCTTCTGAGAAAGGTTTTTAAAATACACTGGAAACAATTAGGTTTCAATATGCGAGTATTTAAGAAAATTAGCAACTAGTTAGTGGCAAAGCAACATCTAAAAGCAATAAACTCAAAATTAAGGTATAAATAATTTAAAGAACATCATCAAAAAGTATTAATAATTCATGAGATAAATAATTTACTAAATAATAAAATAAATAATGAAATACATAAATAAAGTGGGAAATAAATAATTCTGCAATATAAAAGAAATTAAGATGTAAGCAGATGCTTACCACTAAGCAGCAGTTCATTGTTTACTGCAATCTTGGAGGGATTCACTCATTATTTACCAAAACGAATGTGCTTTTATGCATTATACAAATACAAATCTTTTAAATCTCAAAAAATGATAAGGGGAGGATGAAAAAAAATGTACATCAGATAGGTGTTCTGATGGATGTCTTTCTGATGAACTTGAATTCTATTATAAATCAAAATACAATATAGCATCATTAATATGAAAAGTGAACCCAAAGGCTGAAGTCCACATGCTTCCTATTGCTGCTACGAGTGAAAAAAAAAAAAAAATACAACAATGGGCAATGCTACCATGGCCCTTACCTAAACACAAAATAGATTCAGTAAACACATCATTATCAGTTCATAATGTAATACAGAGTCTTGCTCATGTTCTCAACACTTAAAAATTATTGCCACAGGTGGAGGAAAAAAGCTCTATCAAATAACTGGCACAGTATTAAAGCGGTGTTACATGACATAATTCCCTTTGAATACTCAGCTGCTTCTCTTCTATATGCTAATAATTAACCCAACAGTAAAAATAACAATTGTTTTATCTGCAAACCAAAAGTCTTTAGAAGTGTTTTAGCATAGCATATAGCAACAGACTGAGGCCAGTTTCTTGCGTTTAATTTGACACACAATCTGTGCTGCCTGGCACCAATTCAGATGTAAGAAGAAAACCGGATAAGGACAAAATTAACATGTAACACGTGGTTAAGTTTTATTTAACAAGTATCAGACACCCGCAGGGATAGAGGAAAAAAAAGACACTAGCTGAGCCATAGACTTTATATCTGTTTTGGCTGAACACCCAAACTTTGGGCAGAATGCCCTGTTTTGCAAATTAAATTAAACTAGTACAGTCTAAGTGGGTTATTCATCAATGTCTACGTATTGCAGAAACTGATGTACCTGGATTAAAAATAATGCATTCTAGGTCTTGATTAATCAAGCAGAATGAAAAAAGAACTATCTAGTCTTCCCAGTTGCTACATTATTCTGTGATGACTAGTTGTCAAGCAACTATATTTTACAGCCACTTTTATAACTAAGCACCAAAGAACAATAATAGAGCTAAAGAACACTTTGTATATTGTTACTTTTTTCTCTGATTTAACATATGAATACCCATACTTATTTTATTCAGAATGTTATATACCTACTACCAATTCCAGTGAAAATATAGTTATTAAATAGAACCACCCTAAGCAACTTAGGATAATGTTTCCTATTGTTCTCATTTAAACACTTTTGTAATATATATCAATTCTTTATTATATATATATATATATATATATATATATATATATATACTATTTAAGTCATAATATATCTAAATCCCCTGCCCCCTCTGCTTTCTCTCCCCTGTACTGACAGGGGGATGTTTTGGCATCCCCACTCCCTCTTTAAAAGCATCTAACTACCTAGTGACCAGCAAAACCTGCAAGTGCTTGACACTGAATACACATCAAAGTAGTAAATAAGACACATTTAACTGATATGATATTATATATTGTATAAATGTATTTTATAAATGTTTTTCCTTTGTTTAATGGAGCATCTTAGCACAATGTTGTAAATTTGCTATAATACAAACTAATAAAAGATTTTTTAAAAAGTTATAAATAACAGCATCTCAATGTGCAAAATGGGTACCACAAGTTAGGTAGTACCAATTAACTAATGAAAAACCACACAAAAGAAAAAAGTTAACATATGTGCACTCTATATACCTTAACTACATAACAAACTCAAAAATAAATCCAAAACTTTATTAATATATGGGCAGTGCAGTAGTTAGCACTACTGCCTTGCAGCTCTGGGTTCAATTCCACCCTGAACTTCATCTGCATGGAGTTTGTATATATGCTTCCTCCGGGTACCCTGGTTTCCTCCCACAATCCAAAAACATATTTCTGTATATGTGTGTGTGTTACTGAATAGAGAAACTAAACTTGTAAGGGACTGAAGTGAATGGTGAATCTCTGTAAAGCAATGCATAATATATCAGCGCTATATAAATACAAATAATATGTTTAAAAGAAACAGGCATCCCCCTCTTATAAAATCATTATTCTTTTTGAAGTTAATGGAGTTGTTTTGATTTAGGACAAATCGAGTACACACATTATTCTTTTTTCTTTTATGGGGTTTTTCAAGTGCTTGACACTGAAGGGGTTAATTGAAAACCATCATCGCTAAAATACTATCCTTCTGCTGCTGCTCATCTATTTACTCCTTCCTGAATGAGATTAGTTTTAGCTTAAGAAAGAGAAAGGATTATGTTTATGAGCCTACAAATTACCAATCTGCAAATTACAAGTGGCATAGAGAACCTTGTCTTTCAAGAACGGTCACAAATGTCACTCATTTGGCAAGAGAAGCAGACAACAGCAGATAAGAGTGGTTAGGTTCAATTAGATTTGGATGATCTCCTCCAGTGCTATGCTTGGGGAGAAGCTAAAGGAGGAGCCATCACTGCAAAAGCAGGAAGAAACTTCATTGGAGGATGCTTGCTTAAGAGGGTCATAGACACTTCTTCCTCCTGCCAGAGCATGGGACAGGAAGTGGGGGGAGGGAGGCATTTTAAATAAATAAAGACAAAATTAAATATATTTATAGAAAACAAGTGCTTATTTGAGCACAATAGGAAATATAAATCTGAGAGTCGAGCAGATTATACACCATCTGCAACAAGAAGGAATACTTCATTTGTATATGATAAGGTCGAACAAACTATGTTCCATAGCTTTTGCTTCATTTTGCGGTGAGTATTGCTGGAGTATCTATAGAAGGAAAGTCTTTTTGAAATCATCAGCGTTTTTTGTCACATACAGTCGTGGGACCAATTAGACAGTAAAGTCCATTTTTTTTTTCTTCTAGCTGTGGGAGCCTTTACAATCAATGAATGTCAAAGACGACCTGAAACATTTTCCTGCGCTCTTCTCGTTAAACTTTACTAACACTCCAGCGGCCAGAACAAAAACGTACGGCAGCAAGTGTGAGGGGGTGAACATGTTTTAAGAAATACAGACGCAATAAAATGAAGGTACAGGTGCCTCCCTACCTTTATTCATTTTCTAGCATATCCATCATGTTATGGAAATGTAAAATCCCCTCTTATTAAATCAAATCGCTTTTTCCTACGTTCCCTTTCCTTCCCCCGCTGTCATCCCGACTCTAAGGAAGTGAATCCAACTTACAAGCTGCCCGGCGATTGGTAGAAGGAAGTAACGCGGGATCACTTCTACCAATCGCGAGGCAGAGTCTACTTGTCTTGACTTCCTGGTGCCGGGTACCCTGGGAGCTAAGAAAGAGCCGAGAGGATTCAAACCTGAAGTTTTCTTTATATTTTGTTGCTCTTTATTCCTTTCCTGCGTGCGCGTTTAAACCTGGATGTGTTTCTATGTCCATTTGTGGTTGGTGTTTTCAGATTTGAATGATTAGCTTATGGTACAACCCCCCCTGCTAAATACCAGATATGCCATTTTTTTCATGTTAAAAGATTTTGCAGCAATGCAGTAAGTTGTTAAAGTCTATCTATTATTAGATGACTGGGCATGGCGTTTAAGTAAAGGATCAATAATTTTTGTTTTTATGCACAATTTATATTTTTAATGAGTGAAATAAGTTATACAAAGCAACAGTGAACAGATACACAATTTGTTTAAATAAAATCTGGTGTACCAGTTAATAGATCCTACATATTCATAACAATGTACATTCACATTGATAGTACTTAAACTAAACATACAATATTTCCAGCATGTTTTCTTTAAAGGGTCACTATACTATATATATATATATATATATATTATATATATATATATATATATATATATATATATACACACACACACACTATCATTAAAATAAAAGGTGAACCCGAAGACCTGCTCTCTGTGGGGTTACTTTCCTGTATTGACATTCTGCTGATGAGAGGATTCCAAGATAAATGCCACAGTGAATCCTTTTTTTTTTTTTTTTTTTTAACTAGGAGCTTCTATCACACCAATTCGAACTGAACTTTCCATCCCTTTTACATCAGAAATCAGTTTATAATGACATCAACATTGCTTCAGATGTAGAATTGCCTTCTATAACATCTCTAGACTATCTCTCAGTGGTTACAGGTGATATGTGTTCATTTTAATTAAAATCAAGCTCTTACATCAGGGGTCTCAAACTCAATTTACCCGGGGGCCGCTGAAGAAGGTAGAGTCTGGGTGAGGCTGGGCTGCATTAGGTTTTCCACATAAAACAACAGATTAGAAACAATACATCAAGGGAATGCCTGCAGCGGAATCAGCGACTTTGTGGGGGTAATATGCAGCTCTGCTGGGTGATTTGCATCTGCTGGTGAAATTAGCACCTTTGCGGGGCAATGTGCGGCTCTGCGGGGCAATGTGCGGCTCTGCAGGGCAATGTGCGGATCTACGGGACAATGTGCGGCTACCAGTGCATCTGAGATTTTTTTTTTTTTTT
>WMED01017983.1:0-12840 GCA_019650415.1 Pipa parva | reverse complement strand
TGGCCCAATACTTGTGCTAGATGGGAGCATCACTGCCAAGGACTACAGAACCATTCTGGAAGACCATGTGCACCCAATTGTTCAGGATGACAATGCACCAATACACACAGCAAGACTGGTGAAAGATTGGTTTTATGAACACGAAAGTGAAGTTGAACATCTCCCATGGCCTGCACAGTCACCAGATCTAAATATTATTGAGCCACTTTGGGGTGTTTTGGAGGAGCGAGTCAGGAAACGTTTTCCTCCACCTGCATCATATAGTGACCTGGCCACTATCCTGCAAATAGAATGGCTTAAAATCCCTCTGACCACTGTGCAGGACTTGTATACTGTATGTCATTTCCAAGACAAATTGATGCCGTATTGGCCACAAAAGGAGGCCCTACACCATTCTAATAAATTATTGTGGTCTAAAAACAGGTGTTTCAGTTTTTTCTCTAACTCCTGTACATATATAAATTTTGTTTTAAAAGAAAAGGATTTATGATATCAATAGTAAATGATTTCCATGTGATTCAATTGCAAGAGCATAGGGGTGAACATGCCATAAGTATAGGACCAACTAGTAGGAAGATTGTGAAGGAATCTCTTTAAGAAAACAAACCACTGCTCTGTCCAATATTTTCTATGGAATTTTAAGAAATATTTACAGACTGCCACAGAAAGCCCATTTTATAAAACATGGCAGCACCCAACAAATAGAAGAGCAACACAATGAAAGCAAAATAGGAAATTCAACTGCTGAAGTTGCTGGTCCTAAAATTTGCCTTCTTCAGCTTTTCCTTTTTTCCCTACTTTCCTGCCAATATCTAAGAAAGTTGAAAATTTTAAAATTCTCCAGATCAAAAATGCTGTGTTTTTGCTATTTTAGTGATACTCACATGAGCAAAGGGAAACAAATTTCTGAACACAACTTTTTTTTTTTTTTAAAGTTACAGTAATTTGTACAACTTTCTATAATAATTGTAGCCTTTCGATTCTGAAGACAGCATCCCTTTAATGTTATGCAGAAAAGAAAGCAGCTCTTAGTCCGTTATTGTTAGGATAGTGTTCAACACATAATTTACACCAGAGAATAAAGCATTTAAAACAGCCTGTATATTTCAAGTACTTAAAAAGGCAAGAATTTATCAAGGTCTTTAATTATAAGTAAGCAACTATTACAGAGTTTTACTTTTTCAAATAGATCTAGGAACAGAGAATGAAGAAACAGTTAACTAATATGGGATACGAGCCATAAAACTCTGCAATGGGACGAGAGGATGCTATTTTAAGTACTGCAGACACTGTATGTTGCCACGGTTATAAGAAGAACACAAATATCTGTATTGGCAAACACTTATCTCTCCGAAATAAAGAAGTGAAATGCCTAAAAAAAGTTAGTGAAAAATCAAAAAAGGGCAATTGCTTATGGTGATCTAGTAGCAAATAAGCAACCAGAGGTTGGTTTGGTTTCCATTATATATATATTATATATTATATATATTACTTATACCCCAGTAACTGTGAATAATAGCTACTTCATGGTTGCTATAGGTTACTAGGTCTCAGTGTACAATTCCACATGTAGATGCAAGGCCCTACTCCAGGGGTCGCCAACCCATGGCTCTTGTGATGGCAGCATCTGGCTCTTTGACTTTAACGAGTGGTGCTCACATGCAAGCACCGCTCATTACAGTCTGCCTGCTAATCCAGCAAGTGCTGTAGAGACAAAGCTCTCTCAGCTCTTCTGGGTTGCTAGCCAATCCGGAGCCACTGACGTCACCGAGCTTCCGGGTTGCTAGCGAATCCGGAGCCACTGACGTCACCGAGCTTCCGGGTTGATAGCCAATCCAGAGCAGCTGACATTACCTATGTGATGTCACATATGACGTCAGCGGCTCCGGATTCAAAAGGGCTGAGAGAGCCGCATGTAAATGGCTCTCCCAGCCCAAAAGGTTGCCGTCCACTGCCCCACTCTGTCTTTTCAACCAATAAAACAAAAATCATGACCACCCAAGAAAACATTGAAAGAGAAAAAAACTATTATTACAAAAGTTAAAATAACATTGGAGAAAGGGGGTTATCCAACAACCTTCATCAGATGTCACTTTATGAAATATACATACTTAATCACGCCAGCGCCAGGGGAGGAGCACATATGCATCGGGGGATGAGAACTCCCCTGCTCGTGTGCGCTTCTTCAGTGAAGGCCATGGATCCAGCCTGAAAACTTTCAGATCGGGTCCGCGGCCTGTACTGAAGGCAGGGTTTGGCGATGGCTCGCATGCCAACAGAGAGGGCTCTGCGTGTCCTCTCTGGCACGCGTGCCATAGGTTCGCCATCCCTGTTCTAGATAGTGATAATCTAATATCATTAGTACTTGGTCTTTTATTTTTTGAGACTTTAAGTTAATTAACTTTATGTTCAAAACCACTCTACTGAAATAGTCTTTTTTTCTAAGGCCCAATAACCTTGCTACCTCTGAGTAACGTTCAGACTTGAAAAGTGATAGTATACAGCCTGAACAGAAAACTAAGTTATAAATGAGAAAAGCCTCATATTGATTTTATTGCTGCCAGGAGTCAGAAACACCCCACAACCAAAATGATAAAGCATAAAGTCAATTCTTAAAAAAAAAAAAAAAAAAAAAAAAATTTATAACAAGGACCAAATGCAAACTAACTTAGAGCGCCCATATTTACATCTTTACACACAAATATAAGGTGAACAACTACATGTCTCCTCCATGCAATGTTACACATGATGGGATTTCGTAGTAATTAAGAGGTAGCAAAATACTTTGAAGGATATGTATCAAGTGGCGTTAATGTAAAAAATAGATGCAAATTACTTTGCGTCCATTTATTAGCAATTTATCATTCAGTTTGAGTCCATTTTGCACCAGCTACTCCTGTTTTTTATTTTTTGAGAAAATCAGTGATTATGAACAGGCGCACTTAATTTATTAAGGTTAGAACAATTTTAGGACCTTTTGTAAGAAGTAAAATTAATGCCTGCCTGAACCCTGGCGTTAGAGAACCAGATACACATTTGTGTAAAAAATGTTAGCAATTTCCATTTATTTCCAAATGCTAGAAAAATGTTAGCAATTACTATTTCTGCATGGAAATTGCTAACATTTTGCTAATATTTGGACACAAACTGAAATTGCTAACATTTTTTACACAAAACAATAATTAGTGTAAAACAAGGACACAGATTGCTAACTTTTTTAAGTAAAAATGTAAGTTATCATTAGGCGTACTGATAATGATAAATAGCTGTTATTTTTTTAGCGCCTACTGTTACCATTGCGATAACGCCACTTGTTACCCCTTTATATTGTATGGAAGCAACCCAACTACAAATATTCAGGTGACATGGGCTTTAAAGTGTAAGTAAAGTTATTGACCAAGCTATAAATATATTATATTTATAATGTAGAAACATAAACTTAAAACATTGAAAAGTAAAAACTATTTGGTGTTTTTGAGTTCTCACCTCTTAATCAAGCAGCCCTGCTCCTGCAGCAAATCTATGTACAGTCACTTCCTGCATAGTGCCCAGATGTCACCTCCCCCTAATGAGGTCACACAATGACTTATTCTGCTAGTGCATGTTTAGTAATGCGATACTTTCCTTTTACTGCTAGAAACCCTGCAGCATTGAATTCTGACCAGAAAGTGTTGGCTTTTAAGACAGAGAATGTGAGAGGGGTGGGGGCGTGGTCTCATCCTCTACAGGAAGTAGGAATATTTTACAGAGGGATAACAAGTGCTACAAAGCGAAAAGGTGAGTGAGGATTTCATTAATTGTTGTTCCACTTTACAATACTTTAATGGGGCAATCTTTATAAATAGGGTTTACTGACACTTTAATAAACAGTTACAGTCTAAGCCAATATGGAGACATGCAGTGTCTTTTATGGAGTGACCTACCTAAAAAAAAAAAAAAAAAAAAAAAAAAAAAAAAAAAAAAAAAAAAAAAAAAAAAAAAAAAAAAAAAAAAAAAAAAAAAACAGAGGAAATAAACATGACCACTGGATTCCAAATAATCCAATTGGAACCAAAGGAAAGAAAAAAAAAAACTGCAAATAAACATGCACACTTTCAATGATTTAAGCTAAAAAGCAATATTATTTTGTTTTCATAAGAGAAATGGGGTCAGTTTTGTTTTTGACAGTAAAAATAATTTTAGACCATTTTCCCTATATTTCTGTACTAAAACAAACTCTGCATACTGTATCATTCTATATAGTATGTGCTGGAAAAAACTAACTCATAAAAGACCAGTAAAAAAAAAAAAAAAAAACTAGTCTATAAAAGACCTTAATACACATAAGAAAAAAATGTATTTCAAGGGCGTGGTTTATAAATGCTCTTAACAGCACAAATCTCAAGTTTCTTCAGAGCTCTAGTCTTCCAGACTAATCAGCAGATTGACTTTTACTACTACTTCTTAAAATAATCTCTTATCACTCTACAAACAGCCTTCTCAATCCATCCACCTCCTTCTATGTGCACTACTTTTGAAGTTTTGAAGTCCTTAACCTCCAATTCACTGGACATTGGGGTAAGGATATGATTACATACCAGAGCTGAAAAAGAAACAAATGTAATTTGCTTCACAAGACAAATAACTATCATTGAGTGTCAGATTCGCTACAAAAGGTTTGCGATCTGGACCCTAGTGGCTGGATACTGGCAATAGTTATACTGTGATCTGAAGGGAAAGGGTTCCGTTGGGACAGGAGAACACAGGGGTACTTCACTAACTCATATGCAAGTTGTGCAGGACTTAAATTAGTTACTTCGCCCGATTCCCTCCCAATTAACCTTCCCAACGGAATACCACTAATACAGGAAAACTAGACTTGGTAGATTCCCTTTAAAATCTAACTTAAGCAAATATCCCTTTAACATGAATTAGCAAATTTCCCTTTAAACATAAAACACAATAAGAAAAGGGAAAAACCAACAGTTAGAACTCACCAACAGGATAATCTTGTATGGCACAGCAGGAAGCTGAAGGGAAGGCCAAAACAGCTAGCGAGAACACCAAACAAACAAACAAACAACTTTTTTCTTGTCTATTGAGCAGGGGAAAGGTGAAAGACCAAAACACTTAAACAAACTTACTGACATCCAGACAAAACATAAACCAAACCAGGATACAAAGGTTTAAACAAAAACTGGATATGAACAAACAACCCAGAGCACCTTGATAGAATCCAACCAAAACACTGTGGCAAATGCTTGGGGGAGTGGAGCAGTTAAAAACCCTGTGGGGTCATCCGATTGGTTAGAGGGAATCTGAAATTTAACCCCTTTCACTGCCAGGATCCTAACATAGAGAAACATAATGTGGTAATAATATTTTATATTAAAAATGATGTTATTTGTAATCTTAAATTATAACACTTTATTGTTTAGATGACAGCAATTTTATACAGCAGATTAGGCAGTGAATACCCTCTACCTATGCCCCCCTCCTCAATATCCCATATACTTCTTTCACTGCTCCTTCAGCAATTATCAACCAATAGATCTATCAATTTACAGTGTTTCAATACACTGTACCAATAATAGGCACCCAAGTCTCTCATGCCAGGAAGTGTTTTAGCTATTTCATACAGCAG
Source organism: Pipa parva (assembly GCA_019650415.1). Lineage (NCBI taxonomy): Eukaryota > Metazoa > Chordata > Amphibia > Anura > Pipidae > Pipa > Pipa parva. The sequence goes on along the minus strand of WMED01017983.1, from coordinate 7,217 downwards.
CTAAAGAAAGAGTGAGAAAATAGTGTTTCCCTCTCATACATTTAAAGTAATGCAAAACAACCATTAGACTAACTGAATATAAAAATGAGGAACTAATTTTCACAGAAAGTAAGTCACCCTCCCAAAATTATATCAGAATTTTTTTTAAAGAACCAGTAACCATACAAAACTAAAAATTCCCACTTGAATTGATAGAGCAGATATCCAAAACCACTAGTAAAAATATTTTTAAGTTGAATTCATAAATTGTATCTCTGTATGTTTTTACATTTACTGATAGCAGACATGTCTGTTAAAAAATATACCTCACCTAGTCCCTATAGCCTTCTTGCTGGTTTAGAATACACGTAGTCAGGAAGTATTCCAGAAATCCCCATTTTAAAATTAAATAGCTAAATATCATACTTCATAGGCACAATTTGGAATTTTTAGTGTGAGAGATTGAATACAAATCAACTATAAAATGCATGCAAGGCATTTTCATTTTTTGGTGTTAACTTGGGACAGAGAGAAGGTAACAATACTTGAAGGAGGACTAAATCCCTTTAAGAATATGGGTGATTCTTATCAGCGGGGTTATTGGTTCCACCACTGCCTCCTGCTAACACTCGCAAGCTGATCTGTCTTACACCACAGGTCTGCAATCCTCTTAATGTCAGACTTCCTGTTGGATTTTTCAGCAAGTTGAGCAAGTGCAGAAACAGTTTTACATCAAAATTCAGCTTCTGCACTTGCTGAACTCAGTGAAAATGCAACAGGATGTGAAGAAGATTGCATTGCTGCAGTGTAATATCAACTGGCATTCTAGTAAGAGCAGGAAGCAACAAAGGAGCGGCGCAAGGGCCTAATTCACCAAGCTCCGTAGTGAGGTGCGAAGTGTTCGCCTCACTTCAGAATGACGGATATGCGCTCGCTGATGTCCTGCACGCGGGCATCAGCGAGCACATTAAAGGGATTCCAGTTTCGGCGAGAGCAGAATTGCTACTGATGCCCGCATACAGGACATCAGCAAGCGCATATCCGTCATTCCGAAGTGAGGCGAACAATTCGCACCTCACTTCGGAGCTTGGTCAATTAGGCCCCAAAACTCTAATACTAATTTAGGTTCTACTAATGAAATAAAGGTTTTTTTTAAAAATATATTTTTATACAGTATTTCTCTCAGTCATCTTCCCGGGGTCATCCTGACTTTTCTTTCCCGAGTCAGGTTAGACGGGGCTAAACAATGACTGACATTATAGTTCCTCCAATCAGATCCCTTAAATCACAATCTAGCAGGGATCTGATTGGAGGAGCTATAATGTCAATAATTTAGCCCCGCCAAACCTGACTCAGGAAAGAAAAGTCAGGCTGACAGGGAAAATGAGAGAGAAATGCTGTATAAAGGTACCATTTTTTTAACTATATATTCACAAAATGTTTATTTCATTAGTACAGCCTAAGTTAGTATTAGTGTTTTGAGCTGACAGGTGCACTTTAAAGAAATAAATGTTAGCTTAATCCCTTTATAAATTGATAGATAAGAACACTGAGAAATATCCCAGCACAGATCTTTATTTATTTTCCCTGCAGGCTGCAATCCTCTTCACTTCCTGTTGAATTTTGGCAATCTGAGAAAGTACAGAAGCAGAATTCTAATGTAATTATGCTACTGCACTTGCTCAATTTGCTGAAAGTCAACATGAAGTGGTGAGGTTCACAACCTACAGGTAGAAGAAATTAAGATCTGCGCTGAAGCAAGCAGGAGGCAGTGATAGAGCACAGTGGTGAATATTTTACCACCCCCCAATAAAAGAACAAAACATCCCTATGTCATCACACACCTAGATGGTGCTGTCACTTGCTCGCAGCCTTTATTGTCAAGTTGAATGAACAGTGGACACAGTATGCCTTACTGAATTTGTTCCTTTATAGACTGCAACAGTTTATGAATAGCCAAATTATATGTCCACTCGTGTAAAATTGTGTGAAGAGCTCCTTCTAAGTCTGCATCTGTTAAAAGCATCCAAATTGTACGCAAGTTCACCACATCAGCAAGTTGTGAATGAATGAAAATTTGAGCCTTTATGCCACTGTTTTGACCATCATAAAGAATCCCCTTAGTATCAGACTCTCTTTAATACCAAATACATTTTAATTATAATAATTCGATTTCTATCAATAATAAAAACGTATTTGTAACATATTATTGTATATTTCTTTAGTTTTCCCAACTATAAACGTTTGAAATTAACATCCTACAGAAGGTGTTGGTAACTTTTTAGGCTGAGAGAGCCATATACGTGTGTCTCTCTCTCAGCCCTTTTTATTCTGGAGCCGCTGATGTCATAGGTGACATCAGCGGCTCCAGATTGGCTAGCAACCAGGAAATTCTGAGAAGGCTTTGTCTCTACAGAGCTTGCCGGCGATTACCAGGCAGACTGTAACAAGTGGTAATTCCATGTGAGCACCACTCGATACAGTCAAAGAGCCAAATGCGGCCATCAAAAGAGCCACAGGTTGCTGACCTGTAGCTACAGTTATCACATCACTGAAAAAACTTTGCCCACAGAGAAATTCAGTATATGTTACAGTCTTCTATGTGGAATTTTAAAAAAAGTTTAAGCAAATGTTGAGCTTGCTGCTTTATAGATAAAAAAGGTACAAATATTATTCCCTAATTGTAACAATTAAAGCAGGGATTCTACTGAACATGTTTGGGCTGCTGGCCCAGGGAACAGCCTGGAAATTCAGGAGGCAACCAGTAACTGGAAAGAAGAACTAAAGCCAGAAAAAAACAAGAGGACATATTAAAAACTTACCTTATATTAAGTTGAACTGATGCAGTCACAGCTTCATCTGTACTGTAACCCCTCTTTACCAAGGCAGACTTCACAGCGCTTAGGCTGACACAGAAGCTGGCATGAAGCTCCACCCACTTATCGAATCTGTGGTGCAAAAGGGTCTCAACGTCATCACGGTCATTGCGGAGCCAATGAGAGCACTCCCCACAATGTGCATGATGATGTGTGAGCCCTTTTCCAGACATCAGCAGAGATTTGCGCCGGCTCCTCTGTCAGATGAAGCGCTGTGAAGTCTGCCTGTTAGAAATTACAGTACAGATAAAGCTGTGACTGCATTTGTTACACTTAATAGAAGGTAAGTTTTTAATGTCTTTTTTTTTTTTTTTTTGCTTTAGTTCTTGAAATAGTATGAAATAACAGAGTTGGCAATCCAAACATATTCAAAAAGTAGTCTTAAAATAGAATAAGAAATGCATTACATAATATACTGGAACTGCAAAATGCACCAGAGATAGTGTAATTACCAAGATTACCGAACTTGATTATAAAACCAATTATATTTTTAAGCAAATGAGCATATATTTTTACAGTATAAAGAGTAGTTCAAAGGCTGCCACATGGGTTAAAGGCAAATAAGAATAGTTTTATATAGCATCCACTCGCATTGCATTCTATGTCCACCGCAAATAGCAGGGTCTGTCCTGTGTTCAAAGGTTAAATCCTCTTTCAGGAGGACCTACAATTGCACACCTTCAAAAAGTTGGATTGCTTCAGTAATCAGTTAGATGCATATACACAGAAAAGGGATAAAAAAAATCACATCCAACTAAATGCATGAACATACAATTGACATTTGATTCCTTAGAAATAAATGGGAACATGAATGTCAAACTGATCAATAGGATGCTGCATGCTACATGTCTGTCGCACACTGCAAGTCAGATTGCATAAAGTAAACATGATATTGATTTACATAGAGAACAATGTAATACACTTGCATGCAAGCAGTAGCACCAACTAAGATGGTCTGACAGACCTGCACAAAACTTAACAGCCTGAAAGAGGACTAAATGAGGGAATTAAATGTGTCCTGAATAGACTGGCTAAAAAAGCAAGTACCGTAATACTTGTGCACTGTAATCAGATGGTGTGGCAGATGGCAAACCACATAGCTCTATCATATGCAACACTTTTTTGTCTCATTTCATTGTGTGTCATTTCACACAATTAGGCAAGGGCATCAACTGGCATTTTATAACACTACACTTTAACTAGGGTTAAAATCAAAGTGTAATCAACCTGCCAATTTGTAGCTATATTATTTACCAAGGAACCCACCAGCATCCTGACAGACACTCGCAAATTCCACATTGGAAACACAGAATTTATCAGAGTCTGGTAGGAAACCAGCCTTTTCCAAGTTAACTTAATAAACCACAAAATAAGGAGTAATGCTTTTACCATGGGTCTTATGAACGACAAACCATACCTGGAAACCTTACAAGCATCACTCCAATACAAAACATTTTTCACACTGTACTTCATAAATTTTTAGATTGAAGCAATGGTGATTAAAGTAATAATTAACTATAATCTACTAGGGAATGTGTTTCATTCTGTCCATTATCTGTGACTTTCTGTTGACTATGGTGGTAGAACTACAATTCCCAGAATTACTTTGTTGTACTCAGCTAGGAGTAATGTTCATAGTAGAAGGGTCAAACATGACTATGGACCAGTCTCAAAATAGAAAATTTTTACCCACAATTACATTGTCAAGGAGAAAAAGTCAAGTGTTCACCTCCATAACAACTCTCATATCTATAAGTGAATGTCATTTTTATTCACTGTCACCTCCCTGTCAGACTACTTATAATAATTTCCTTTTGGAGTTTATATATATATATATATATATATATATATATATACTGTATATATAGTTAGTGTGTGTGTCTGTGTGTGTGTGTGTGTGTATATTGCAATGCTTGGTGATACCTGTTTTATTGGACTAACAGACAGAGTAGAAAGATGAGCTTTCAAGAGTTTTTTCTTTCCTTTCTCAAGTAATACACAGTTAGTCCAATAAAAAAGGTATCACCAAGTATTAAAATACTCATTTGTTTGGGGGGGATCTGTGGACTAATATGACCACACTACCCTATCTTATATATCACATTTAGGACAATTTTCATAGTTGCAGCTAAATTGGTATGCTTGCACAAAGGTGTGAATCTCTGCATTGGGGAGATGCACTTGTTCTTAGTTGTATTTTGGGGGATTGTTGTGATAGATTTTGCAAGTTCCTACTAAGTTTACCACATGGTAGACATCAAGACTGATTCCTACATTCACTTTCAAGCCTAAGAAAACATCCTCCAGCAGCAGTAGTCTGTACAGTTCATTCACAGAGTCACCCATTTTACACTCATCCTAACTACAACTCCCAATAGCCACCAGCTGGAAGTAGAAATTCTGCGACAGTTGCTTAGTCTGAGATCAGGCAATTGAAAGTATAGATCTACAAATTAAACTATTGGAAATTTAGGAACCCATTCAAAATGTCCAAGGGGACTATGTAATAAAATTATATGACCCTTTTCAGCGTGAATTTCAAGTTAGGAATTGACTACAATAACTTGTACATGAACATGTAACATAACCTCAGTGATGTATGCTTTCCCCAGCATCCACAAACTCCAGTGCAGAGACTTGCATCAAGCAGCTTTCCAGCTGTTGCTGTACTACAACTCCCAGCATTCATCAGGACCAGACTGGTGTAACGGAGTGCTGGGAGCTGTAGTTTAAAGGTTGCTGGTACAAAGATTATTAGTTGAGTAAAGGGATCGCTTACCAGCAGACAATCAGTGTTGACTCCGCACTTGGGATCCCTCAGCATGGCATCGATTTTCCCGAAGCGGGACTCGAAGCTCTCCCCAGTAGACATGATGAGCTGTGAGCAAATCCCCTGCTCTACCGGGCAGGAGGAAATATCAAAGGCTGCTTAGTAAGGAGGTGCGCCCGTGTCTGGTCTGTAGGAGATGTGCGCTGCCCTCCACAATGATCCCGACTTCTGTCACCGAAATTCCAATCCGTGTGCCCCTCACCCCCGCTTCATGGCCGGGCTGTGCGGTGTGGCGGGCCCCGGCATCCTCTCCTAGGGCCTCCGGACACATAAACACAGGCCTGGGCCTCCCCTCCCCACCCCGGGGATAGTCACACACACACACCCCGAATGCGATTAGAAGAGAGCAGTGACAGTGACAGCTCCGGGTATCCAGTCGGGGGTTAATGATGTGTCCTGTCACCCGCAGGCAGCACCCCCTAGTGTGTACTGAGCCCCCTCCTCACTGTACGGCCCGCTGCTGGGACAAGCCTCTGCTACGCGCGCCCTGATTTCCACTGGAGACAATTGTGCCAACGCTCCTTCCTCCGCCCGAACAGGGCCCAGAAATCAGACTCTCCTTCCCCTGCTGTCCAGTGTGATGGTGGCGGCAGTGGCTCCTCCTGGCTCACAGAACCTCCACAAATATGTCCGCCTTCCTGTTCAAACACACTGGCGGTTGAGAGGAAGACGGGCCGCGCATGCGCCTAAACCGAGGAGGAGCCGCCTGAGGGCTAGGAGGCATTCTGCCCAAATCCCCGCACACATGTGCTAAGACTGCAGCTGGCAGTCAGACGCCTGAGGGGAAATGGCAGGTGAAAGGAATAGGCATGTCTGCCAAAAAGCAATACTGTCCTAAACTTGCAGATGGCTGCTTCCTTTACATTAGCTAAGTTACTGGTATTGCTTCTGTATGTTTATTAGGGTTTTACACCCTTCACTGCTTAGTCCTGAATTAAAGTAATTCCCTTGATGGTTTGTGACCTTGTGTAAATAACTTGCAAAACCCATAGGTTGCTGGATGTTGTGCAGCTCCTAGCTCCTGACAGGGTGATACAATGTCATGTGTCTTAGTTGCTATGTTATATTTATTTGTATACATCACCACACCGCTGTAACCTGAACCGCTAACACATAATAACGGGTTTTTTTAAAGAAAGGATTACTGAAATATTGGCTGGTTGTTACAGCTTTTGTGTTAACCCAGCGGTTCTCAACCTTTTTGAGGCCGCGACCCCCTCTGACGTGGTGACATTTACGGCCAGCATCACCCCGCAGGAACCTTATAAGAAGGGTTCCTGCGGGTACGTCCGGGTGTCGGCGCGGTTCTCGACCCCAGTGGGATGGCCTCGCGACCCATAGGTTGAGAACCGCTGTGTTAACCATTAAAAATAAACATTTGGGGTCCTGTCACCAGCTACGCCCCTCCCTTGTCTAGTTTTTTATTTATTTTAACTTCTATTTATTCAGGCAGTTTTAGAGGGGGGGTGTTCTATGTACAAACCCCAAAATCAGAAAAGTTGGCACATTGTGTAAATTGTAAATAAAAACAG
>WMED01017982.1:0-12842 GCA_019650415.1 Pipa parva | reverse complement strand
AAATTCGGCGAATCAGCCGAATCGAATTTTTGAAAAATTCGGCCATCTCTAGTAAATACTAGAAAATGCAGCTGTAAATATGGAGTGCACATTCAAGTTTTGTATGTAATGTTACAGACAATGTAATAGAAACTGACTAACTAGGGGCATCTGCTTTCTCTTTTCTAATTTAAATTAATTTCATATTATAAAGATCCAATGCATATTTCATGCATAAAAAAAAAAAAAGTATCCAAATAGGAAACAAATGAATATAAGGGGTCCCAGGAGATATGTTTGTCCTAACCAAATCCCACTTCTGCAGCTGCATCAGAGGTGGTCTTTTAAATTGCTTGCCTTAGGCAGAAGAATTTGGAGAAGCACAAATAAGTCTGAAATGGAGACCATTTTCAGTGACTGCTAGTGGCACTGTCTCTGTGATCTCCTTATTATATTAATTAAAGACCACTGTAGACAATTAACCCTAGGTAACAAAGTATAGACATTCATTGTTCTGGAAAGCTGAAGCAGACAGCAGAACGATTACTAGCTTGTAAGGCAGTTTTCTTGTAAATTATAGTATTCTATTTAAAATAGTTACTATAGTTAGATTATTTGACAATATCCATATCAGATGGCACCTGCTGATAAAATGCGGTTTATAAATTAAAATATTTTGTGTAATTTCATGCTTAATAAGGCACGCATTAAAAAGAAAAGTGATTTAATGAACAAGAAACTGGGAGTTGCAATTAGATGTGCCTTTCTACTATGAAAGCCTACAAAAATTATCCTGTTTAATTATAAATAAATCTATGGATATGCTAAAAAAACCCAATGCAACTGAATCTTTAATTCGCTGCTCATAACCTTTCTTCTGCAAAGAGAGATGATCAGCAGTGTGGAAAATCCCCCTCCCACTTTCACTGGTAGTGAACATAGAGTAGGAAATAAGGGTGAGGGAATATCTGGGTGGGAGAGTGAAGAAAATCTCCTTCTCTCCTTCAAAAGAAAAACTGAGCACAAAAAGAAAACAAAAACAGATTTCTGAGAAATACGTGGAACATTGGCCCGAGCAGAGGATTTTAAAGGGAGTGTGACAATGATTGAAAAAGGAAATGCTAAAAATGAAAAATAGAGCCTGCGAAATAAAAAGGAAGTTTAAAAGGAAGTCTAGGGGAGAGAGACTAGGTAACAGGGTGGAGCAAATCCATGGACTATGATTAAGCGCTTCTTTGCGGGAAACACATTAATGCTAATGTGCTCTGTTTGGATGTACTGGAGTTTTTTTAACGAGAGATAATAAATAAAGGAGGCTTTTATCTAGTTGGAGTGCCAGAGGATTCTTCTTATCTGGAGTAAATTAATGTGAAGTCATCCCATGACGAGTCAATCATGCTCACAAATGAGTCACTTTTCTATAAATGTAACAGTTAATTTCTTGTAAAGCATTAGTTTTCATTTTACTTTGTATTGGTCTAAAACTCTCTTACAAGGCTCCTTGTACTAACGAATAAACTCTATAATGAATTAAGATATCATAGTGAGTCTAATATATTTTCATATAACACTTTATAAACATGTGCAAATGATACATTTAAAGCTGAATTCTTTGTGGGTCAGATGTAGGGTAGAGTATGTTACATACACAGCTTTAACAGCTGTTTTGTCTACATTTACTACCATTTGTGATAAGGCCAGACAGGACTGCACCTGCTTTCAATGAATGTGTCTCTGTGTTAAAGAAACAGATGATGAAACAGCCTGTCAAAAATCTGCTTACATTTGGCTTTGCATTAAGAAACACTCCATTCCATTCTTTGCCAATATACTGTATACTTTGCAGTGACGTATGTATGTATGTATAATTTTATTTATAAGGCACCAAAAATGTACGCATCACTGTACAATTCAGCCATACAAATATAATACAGACATGGAAAAATTGCATTAAACAATACAAGTATAATATCACAAGGATACTTCATTTTAAGTGCTAGGTTGTGGTTGACACAAAAGGTTGGAGGTCCCTGCCCAGTACAGCTTAGTGATGCTCTAGAACAGGGGTGAGCAATTAATTTTCCCATGGGGCCACATGAGAAACTGGAATGGTGTTAGAGGGCCAGAGTAATATACTTAACTTTCTGGCACCAATGGCAATTGGTCACGCCCCTTCCCCATTTTCGCGGGCTGGTCAGAGATAGTTAGAGGGCCGGATACATCCTGTGGGCTGTACAATGCATAAGTCTGCTCTAGAATTTAAAAAATTCAGATTTATTGATATATTTTAAGAAATATGTTAAAGGGGAACTATAGTCAAATTACATCTTTACATATGCAGTACTATACATTAGTGAGAGTCATTTCTCTCCAGTAGTTGTTTCATGTGACAAAGAATGATTGAGTAGGCAGCACTGATAAACTCCTGCACCAGGAAATGTGTGTGTGTGTAACATGTACTGGCAAGTTTTCCATGAAAAGGTACCCTCCCCAAGACATTATTGCCCTACTTACTACTTAGTACATGTGCACAAATCGGCTTTCCCTCTGTAATCTCCTGCATTCCAAGCTTAATTTATGAGGCTAAAAGGTCACCACACTGCATAACCAATAGCAGTCAGGCAGTTTTTTCTTCTTCTGTTGCCTGACTTGCAGAACAGAAAGAAGAGAGAGGAGTTGGAACGGAGCGGGGGGAAATGTCAGCTCTCAGGAAAACTAATTAAGGTAAGCAAAGTGCAAGTATTATTTCTTCCCTAAATGTTTTTTTAACTATTTGTGTTAGCAACTGGATTAGTATAAACGAGTTTTATATGTATGTGTGCAGTTATATCAGCACTATAGTGCCCCTTTAAGATTTCTTTTTGGTGGTCTTTTGGGGTTCCAGTGTTTTTTGCTGCTGCATTAAAATAATGTGTACTCAGCAACATAACTATCCTTGTGTGGGTCCCTATTCAAGATTGGTACTGAGTCTTTCCCCCTGCAGTATTGCTGTCTGTGACCCCCTCTTGACCATTAAAACATAATTTTATGGATCTAGGCAGCTACAGGATCCTTAAAGTGACAAGGCCCCTGAAGGTATTGTTCAGATTGCATGTATGACTGTTGCAACCTCTGTAGATATGCCCTTTCTATATTATATTTTTTTGCAGCATTAGCATGGTTACATAGAGGGAATGTATAGTAGTCATTTTGTTAGATAGTTGTAAAAATTGCCTGGAATGATGAGGATGCTGGCAATAAAGCCAGTGTCATAACATCATCAATATGGCAGTAAAGTGTTTCCCTTTGATTTCAGTGGTGCCAGCCTGCCAGTGCCCTTATGGTAGCTGCCCTTGCTTAGAAACAAACAAATGCTAGAATATAGTAATAGTGTTTACTGCTGGCTTACAGTGTAATGAGACACTTTCAATTCAGGATTAGACCTGATATGAACAGAGGATATTTTACTCCATAGGATTATAACACCTCTGCATGGTGTTTCACCGTTGTACAGTAAGAATACCTTCTTCTATATTCTGCTGTCATCAATATGTCTGGCTGTCAAATAAAGCATATAGGGTTTTAAACATTGTTTGTACAGCACCTCATATATCCAGCTTTTTCTTATTCCTCCCTGATACAGAGGCCTTCCCTAGGGGTAGAATAACTTAAAAAATCTGGTGCTCTACTTCATGTTTTACAGCACATAACTCTGTCTATCATATTCACTTATTATGATATCTATTGTAGGTTGATTTGGAAAGTATGCAGAAGAACCCCACCTGAGCAGTCTAGCTATCCATTTAAAGTGATTTAATCAGTCACTAACCTTCATAGGTTAGCCTATCAATTATTTGATTCTTTATTATAGAGATGATACTACAGAACTACAGAACAGGCAATGTTTAATGTTCAGGGAAACTGATGGTTCAGGAAAAATATAGTATCATACTGTGCTTTCTTTCTGCTTAAACCAGACAGTGTTCCTTATTATATAACAATTTGTAAAAGTTGCAGGAAGAATTTGAGAATGGTTTAATGGTTTTTCCAAGGCTGTCAACAGTTTTTCAGATGGAAACGCAAATAAACTTAAAAAAAAATTAATACTATAGTAGAAAAAATGTGTTTTGGGATATATAGCAGTAAAATAACTAACGTAGTTCATTTATGTAATTACTTTTATGTGTATTACTCATGGCTGACTTTGCTGAGAGCCTCTGGTAAAATGAGAGGATAAGTAATGCTGGGGCAACTTAAAAAATGCATCCTTTGTGGCTGCAATTACTTCATTAAATACACACAGCCATTCATATTTCAAAAATGGCCTTTATGGAAGGAACACTATGATTAAAGAGATGAAATGGAAATCATGTTAATCCCTTCTCCACCTGCAGATTAGGGTTCCATCTAATTTCCTTAAATATTGCAATGTATGGTGAACTGTATGCACGATAAATTCCAAGTCTATCTGTATTTAAAATGTCCAATAGGATACGCTTTTTTTAAAGGTATGATATAGTCCATTTATTTTATAGGTTGAATTAAAATCTAAATGGGTTTTGGGTTTTCTTGTAGGCAGCAGTGTATACTATTTTTTCAGCTCAGCTACAAAGTAGCCATAGTGCCCTTGACCCTAAGGTAAGTAAGGTTGGCATATTTGAATTTTAATAGAGGCCATTAACAAAGACAACATTTAACTACACTGGTTTTGTATTTTGCCTCCTCCCTTGGCAAACCAGCCAACACAGGGCAGAAGTATTGGGTTTAAAGGAGCCCTGAATTAATTTCACTCCTTTTCTACCCACCTCACATAGGGTTAGCATAGCGGAAAGAGTAGTTAAAAAGACCCTGATAAAACAGGGACGTAGAAAGGGATGTGATAATTAATAAAGTTAGTGGGACGATATGAGGATGACGTTACTGCATTTGACTGATGGACTACACATAACTATGCACCTGTTATTGTTCAACTGACTACACTGCACTATGCAAGAATCCATGTTTGCATTTTCAGTAAGGGAATCCACCATTTAAAGAATAATTAAAGTTCAGTGACTCGAAGTGATGTGAATACACAATGACATTCAATCAGTGTTGATCTACATATATTTTGAATCAGATCTTAACAGGTGTGTGTCCCTTTAAGTAGATTCACACAGGATTGAGTTGTTCTGCACCATTAACAGTTTGACTAGGTGTATCAAGCTTGCACATATAAACTATTAATTTGACTTCGAGGTATAAATATTCTTCCTATAAAAACTGTCCAATGTGAGGCTAGCTGAAATAGGAGGGTTTAATTGGTGTTTGCATAATTTGAGTGAACTGAATAATAATTGTCATTTATATTGACTATAAAAACACAATTTTATAAACATAAATTACAAAAATGATTCAGTTCACTAAAATAATGCAAAGAGCATGCAGCAATATCAGGCTAGAATCTCGTTTTACAGAACAGGAATACTTCATTTTCTATGTGTAATTTGAGATTATGCAACTAACCTTTTAAGTAAGTGTGCTCATCTGCAGACACTCTGTTTTTGGTTGCATACTTTGGCTGCATACTCCCAAGCTATTAATCACTGTATTGTATGATCCACTGTGAGATTATACATTTCTGTATTATATGGTAGAATATTTCCATGATTTACTCTTCTCATTTTACCTTTCATTCAGTGTACATTCCACCATTTGTTGCAGCAAATCAACAGGAATTTTAAATTGAATGCTCATTATTTTTATGAAACCCAGTTGGCTTGGTATTTTAACTGTTCCAGTTGACAGACCTTTATATTTCTGACTGATGAAAGTGCAAGAAAATTGAAAACCACAAGGCAAACCTAGTTTTCCCATTCAACATCGGATTAGTTAAATGAAAAAAATAAATAAACAGAAATCAAATAAAGGAGCTCAGATAAAACTCTCACTAAAATATATATTTGAGTACAGTGAGCATGAGGAATCAGCTTTAAATTGGCACTGTAAAGGTTTCCGCACCAGTTTTATTAGAAACAATCTATATTTTTCCAGTTGGATTATTTATATTAAGCAATTGGCAAAAAAGTTGGGTAATAACATGGCAGAAGTGTTCATTCCAGTCTACCATTTGGTATAAAGGATCATCATTTTATCAGAAATAAAGAAAAAGGAGGAAATGTTATTTTTTTGATCAACGAAAGGGTTCTAGTTAAATGAAACATTACTTATTAGACATAATTTAACACAAATGATAGCTCAAGAGTAATAATTCACAAATAAAATGAAATATGTGGCAATAAATAATTCTGGGGCCAGCATGGACTGCTTAGAGATGCATGATCTCCAGAACTGAATTTAAACCCTGTTTTACAGCTTTTCTTTAGCCAAGTTCCTCCATACTATTTAGGCTTCCTATTGTGAATGTTACCAATGAATATATGCTCTCTGTGTCTATTCAACAAGTGCCCAATTAAAATGGCTGATTATAAGACAAAATACAATCAGATATATTGAAAGCACACAGATTATAAAGAAATTTCAGGAGCCTAGACTTCCTTACAGTACTTCTAGATCCCTTACAAGCATATCTATGCAAAGTCATGTAGAACTATTTATAAAGAAGGACAATAATGGAGTGCATGGAGATATAGAACATAGTGGGTCAAGGAATGTTAAAAATAGATGGTAAGCAAGTGGACTAGTTTATAATTTGTGTGAAAGCTAGTTAAGGAAAAATATTCAATGATTATTTATCAAAGTCAAAGCTAAAGAGTATGAGATTAATAGCATACAAATAGATGTTGACTGGAGGTAGGGTGACTATTGCTTGTAGATATGTGCTGCTCCTTCTGTATCGCCAACTTAGTGTAGCAGAGAGACAAATCTTTGTTATTTTAAATCACCAATTGAAGCAGGAGAGCAGGTGGAAAGGTGGGTCAAGAGGGTCTATCATTCTTGTTGTGGAGGGCCTGGAATCCCTGTTGGCTCCCTTGAAAGTACCCCTTAACCGAAGAGCTAAAACATACATGCACTTAATTCTTTAAAAATCCTGGTTTGCTTGAAACAAAAGAGTTAACGTTCAGAAGGTCACTGTAAATAATATAAATAAGATGTGTCTAAGAAGTATTTTGTGTACATGTCCATTAACATGAACATTGTACAGATAGGCTGCACTGACAAAAACAGTGGTTTGCTTGCTGCCCCTTAGGCCAAGACCACACTGAAAACTTTACAGCTAAGCTAATTGTAATTGGACCCATTGTTGCCTATGCAGCAAAACTAAGTAGTCTTTTTGGGTTTTCTCGTAGGCAGCAGTGTATACTATTTTTTTCAGCTCAGCTACAAAGCAGCCATAGTGCCCCTGGCCCTCATCTGCAGCATCTTACTTGGGTCTCATTTCCTCAGATAAAGCATTGATCTGAAGGGGGAGTGGCATTTTTCCATCAGTTAAATGTACCACCAGGCTTTATTTCTCCATTACAGAGATAGCATATATAGCAGTCATAAAGTGAGACATGACTGCTGTGTTGGTAGAGAAGGATAAGCAGACACAGCATCTGCCAATACATGCCAAAAAAAAAAAAAAAAAGGTATTTTTCAGAATTAAAAAATCTTTGTTGAAAGTTAATCTACTTTACCAAACATTATACATTAGGCATATGACAGAGTAGAGTTCCTTAAATAATAAAGGACAAGGTAGCTTATATAAATATACACTTATGCATTGAATTAATGAGCAGACAAAAGGAGACAAGATTTGTGATGTGTTGCTTTCTGAATAAAGCTGCTGTACTTTGCAATTACCACTTTCTAATTAGAAATAACACTTCATAAATGCATAATAATCCTTACAGTTAGATTTCAGAAAAGGCAATTATTTGATTTGCTAATGTTGAAAAATAATGTCTGAAATTGTACTTTTTATGGGTGCAGTATAATCTCCAATTTTAATATTTGAAATTGTTTTTTACAGTTAACAAATATTAATGAATGTACTGGAGTCTGTCTCTGTGCAGCAAGCATTGCCCTAGTTTAATCACTGTAATACTCCTGCCTTTTTCATTTGCTAGGTTAGTTAGTTATCCTTCTTACTGCATTATAGATCAATAGCAGTCTTTAGATAAGGTTGCCTGAGCATATCTGAAGAAAAACGATTGTGTAGTCAGCTAAATAATGAGTAATGATTCATATTTCTTGTAAATTATTGTTGAAACAAAACCTCTGCACTCCAGTGATTTGAATTTCTGTGATAGAACACACTGCCACTACCATAAAGATGAAAATAGAACTTATATACTAATGCTACCAAAGGCAAGGAAGTTTACTGCCCTTGAATTTGCATGTTATAAATTGAAAAGGCAGGTATTTCAACTAGCTAATGAAGGTTATGGTTGAATCATACTTTCAAAGACCCAGTTCTTTGATAGGAAGGATTCCCTATGTCCTATTAGCAGTAAATATTTGATGCAATGTGGAAAAAGTGGGCAAGCAAGGAGGAAGCCACAAATGTGAGAAAAAACTAGATAGAAGTGTGGCAAAGAGCTTAATAGACAACTGAGGAATGCATAGGGAGGATATTGAAGGATATTAGGAACAGTGCAGATTCTTGAATAAGTTTAATATTATTCTAAGGTTTAACCTAAATATATAAAGTTCTCCTTTGCAGTACATCCACAATGAATTAGTTACTAGTGCAGTACATGGAATGAGTCAAATAATCAGCACATCTATGAAGTCATAGGCAAGTTGTCGGTGTCTACCTTTAAGTTTCAGAAATCAAAGAGAATTTTTTTTGTTTTGGCTCTTTAACCCTCCATTAAAATATGGCTAGTTCTGCATCAGCACAGATGCTACTTCACTCAACTGTTTGTACATATAGGGAAAATATTTAAGGAAACTTTTTTTGTACTTGGTAATTCAGGACAATTACCAATTTATTAATAGGACTTAGATGGCAAACATAAATTTGGCCAAAAATGATGACCTGAAAAGGCCAGAGTTATTATTCATAGGGTTTGCCATTGAAGAGTTGCACTCACTTCTACTACAGTTTGAGCATTCATTCTATTCAATGCATTGCATGGTATGATCTTGGTGGCTTACCCAGTTGCAGTCCATTGTAGACACATTCACTACTTATATTTTAAAATTTTGCAAATAAAGGATGTCACAAGGCCACTCACAAAAAACACTTTCCAGATAGACCAGTCTTTGTCATTTGAGGGACCTGTGTTTGTCCAATGAACTTTTATCGATTTTGGTCCATGAAGAATCTCCTGTCAGAAGCTCATATATTTTATATGTATTCTGTTTAAATTATATTGCCACAGAAACTCATTTTTTGAGAAATTCACTGTAGCTTTTATGAACTGTGTACAATGAATGATACAACAATGACATTGCATAATCCAGTATTTATTTTTACAGGGAGCTCAGTTTATAAAAGATCCTAAATAAAAGATCATATAGATAGACTTTAGCTGTGGGAGACAGCAACTTCCTACTAGAATAGATATATTAATATTTAGTTACAAATGAGTAAACATTTATCAAATTCTCTGCTGGTTTAGATGGTATAAATGCATAATGACTGAAAAACATGACTTCTTAACCAAAGAATACAGTCAGCACATAATTACTTTATATCAAACATCATCGGCAAAGAAAAATACATTTTCTGAAACAATGTGGGAGCATACCACATTCAATCCAGGTTTTACATTCTGAGAAGGTGACCTATTCAAATATATGGTAAAAATGTACAACGGGCAACAGATAATGATGTTGTTAACGGTCCAATCATTACAATGAGAGGTGGTTGCTATGAGTAACTGGGAAAGTACCCAACCAAAAAATAAATAAATGTGCCTGTCTGGGTATAAGATAGCCTGGTCCACCAATTAACTATCCCATAATTAAAAATCCAAGTAAAAGGTTTCAGCCAAAATGTAAATTTGGCTAATCTTGTTTATTGCAAATCAATAGTAAATAATCTGATTCTAATGTAGAAGAACATTATTTATCAAGTGCTGATACATTACATAATATACACCTTCTTATAGCCCCAACCATAGTGCCCTCTAGTGGAGCAGAAGTAAATGACCTATACAAATGCAATGGAGATTAACTCCCTCTGACAGGGACAGAATGACCCTTAGCCAAACAAAGAGACTTGCAAACTTTATAATAGAATAAGGAAAACCAGGCCACTACCTGGAAAGGGTTGAACAAGCTTGATAAAAGAAAAGATACAACATGCGTACAATGTGTTCTTTTTCTCCATTTACATTTTCTTCTACATTCACGATCACCTAAAATGTTAGAGGTCATCAGTCAGACAATTGATGACATATTTATGCAAAATTTTTGGCAACTTCTGTTATCGGTAATAACAAAGGCAGAGGAAACTATAAAAAAAAAATTAGAAACTAAAAATATCATCTGAGTTTGTAATCTTGCTTCAGGTTCCCGTTAATTATTTAGTCATACATTGTTAAAACAGTAATCACATCCATTCACTCAAGGTTTATGCAAGACTAGTCATGAACCACCGTTATGTGTTACCTTGAGCAAAAGTCACAAACCATTGTCCCTGCCCTTCAGTTTCTCCAATGTAGTGCTGTATTCCTGGAAGAAAATATATTTAGAAACTTAGTTCTTCTAAAAAAGACCTATTGTAAATAATTACTGTGAGATAAAAATAATGTTTCCATCAAGTTACTGCATAGGGAGTCATTAGTTGTTCTATTTTCACCACTTCCTGACATTAAAAATATCCCATAACTGCAATTCGGGAAGTGATCAAAATGACTGTTATAACTACACTGCTTAAAACAGTGTGTTTATGGACTGCAACAACAACAAAAAAATCAATCATTCAGATGATCAATATAGTAATGAAATTTAAAAAAAAAGTAAAGTAAGAATGATAGATATAAATTTAAACTTACATATTTTCAACAGATAAAGAGAAAGATTTCAGGTTTTAGATACCATTTTCTTTTAAAAATAGTGTTGGAATGCACCAGTGTATTTTTGCGACTCCTTTTCTTTTTTTAAAACAATGCGCACCTATACGCCAGTCTGACCCTGGCCTAAAGTTGTAACAATAAATGGAACTGGAGCAGCATTGTTCAGCCTGCCAAATGCTTCCCTCCACCAGCTTCTCTAGCTCACATCTATGTAGTTTTATTTATGGTAGTGTTGCACAGAGCTGATCTCTCCATCTAATACACCGTGACCTTTAATTTAATCAGTAGTGCTAGAAAAGGAAAAATATCCAATTTGATTGACATGGCAGTTATTAGCAGTAGTAAAAATGTTAGATTTGAAGTTAAATTACTGATTTGTATTATTTTGTGTGAAATCTCCACTTATGAACATAAATGGCACTCATGCCCACACTTTATATTGCCTCACATACAGTGCAAGGCAGTATGGGATTTCTGTTCTACTAATGGACGCGCCATCATGAATGCTTGTGCTGTTCTGTGCTTTGTAGTAAGGAAAACTGTGTTACTGTTGATAAGCAGCATGTAATGGGGAATGACTGTGTAAATATGGACAAACAAATGTTTAACTACTTCAACTGTTTTACCCTCAAAAACAATGCTTTAGTATACACAGGTACCACACAAACAAACACAGACATAAACATAGGTTCACATCTAACATACATATAAATCCACATACACATACACAAAGTTTACACTCAAAAAACACACATAAACACACATGTACACACATATATATTTTTATTTCTGTATTCTAGGCCTTTACAGAATGCAATGTTTTTTAACACATTTATTTACAGAAAACTGGGGCATTTGCTTTTTCACTCCAAGCTGCACAATTTCTCAGAGTAGTGTCCTGCTGTGCTATACAATAACTGAACAATAGGATGACAGGCACTCTGAATTGTTTGGTAGTTTAGGAAATGAGGGTAATTTGCATCCAAATGATCATTGGTTTCACTAAGAAACCACACAGGCCAGTTCAAAGATCTAGTTTTAAATAGTACAGAAGGTTGAACAGGCATCAGGTTATCAAGCCCAGCCTATTTCTAGTTATCCTACAGTTAATCCATACGAAGGAAAAAGCTATTTGGCTTAAGGATTTTAAAAGGCGCAAAAATCCCAATTGAAACAGCACTGTATGAAACCTTGTTTAAAATAAAATAGGTTTGACACACTTACGGCCATTTTACAACTGGTTTTCTATTCCAATGCTAGAATGTTTTCCTTTACATCGGAGGGGGTAACTGTGGGTAAGAGTATGCAAATGGAACCATTATAACTCTGGAGTGGTCATTGAGTGCTACTGAACTGCAGATATAAGAGCATATAAACAGAAAAAGGTGAAAAAGTATATTTTGTCATTTGTGTAAAATTCTGATATTCCCGAGAGGACAACCAAAAAGATAACTCTACCTTTTTACTTGTAATTGATGGGCTGGGACTGAATGCTAATGCTCCACTTTGGAATCGCATAGCAGAGGCTTAGCACATCACTGTTCTGCAACTCTGGCTTCCAGTCAATACTGGCATCCAATTAATGATAGTTTCCACATTGAATATTGTATAGAATGGGGGCTGAACTGTCTACTAGCACATTCTGCAGGTAGGTGATCTACAGCTGAGAAAAAAGTAGAATTAGAGTTCAGCCCTGTCCGAGATTGATAGCAATTCAAAGAAAATATGTAGTGTTTCCTTTAAATACATTAGTAATCTTGATTCACAAAAAATAATCTGAATTTAAACTTGGAAATATGTTATTTAAAAGGATACTGTCTTTACTATAAAAAGTTTAGTTGTCCCTATCAACAATGCAAAATGTTGTACTAATGTCTCACAATCTATTTATAGCAAGAACTGTAAGTATAACAAGGGGGCATCCTCTACGTT
>WMED01017981.1:0-12843 GCA_019650415.1 Pipa parva | reverse complement strand
CCTTGGAGGTACAATAGCGCTCCACGCCTGGCACAAAATGGTTGGTGAACCAGTCATCAAGCACTGCAAGTGTCACCCATTCCTTACTATTAGACTTCCAAATGACTGGTAGTTGACTCTTTGAAATGCCCTTGAGTGCTCTTGGATTCTCAGCCTGATACACCAGCATGGGCTTCAGTTTGTAGTCGCCAGCAGCATTGCCCCCAAGAAGCAAAGTCAGTCTCTCCTTGCCAACTTTATGACCTGGTGCTGACTTCTCCTCCTTGGCGATGTACGTGCGGTTAGGCAAACGTTTCCAAAACAAGCCTGTCTCATCCACATTGAACACCTGTTGAGCAGAGTAACCACCCTCCTCAATTATCTCAGCCAATGTTTTAGGAAACTCAGTTGCTGCTTTCTCATCAGCACTAGCAGCTTCACCTTGCACTTTAATGTTGTGGAAATTGGCATGAGCCTTAAACCTCATAAACCAACCCCGACTCGCCACAAATTCTTCACTTTCACTTCCTTCACCCTTTTCTCTTTCCAACTCCTCATACAGTCGCCAGCCTTCTCCTGAATAATCATAAGGCTCACAGGGATACGGCGTTGATTTTGGTCTTCCAACCAAAGCACCAATAATCTCTCCATCTGAAAAATAAGCCCACTATGCTGCTTAGTTATTACTGTCGCTTTCATAGGAGCTGAACCTTTCACATGTTCAAGGATACAATCTTTATCCTTTATAATTGTAGCAACAGTCGACCGACTAAGTTCTAATGACCTGCCAATTTTTGTGGGTGTTTCCCCCTTGTCAGATCTCCTTATGATATCCACTTTCCCCTCCATGGTGATGGCCTTCCTTTTCTTTGAGGCACTGGTATCAGATGAGTCTGGATTACGTTTGGGAGCCATAATGAAGGGTGCTATGGTATGCAGGAGACTCCTTTTCCTCGATTTACCGGGTACCGGGTACAGTCCTGGCCTCTATACTACAGCCGCTACATGTAGTTGCATGCAGTTCGACTTACGACGCAAAACCACGTAAGTCGGAACGACGCGTCGTAAAAAGCGTTGTAACCCCGAAACGTCGTAACTCGAGGCCGTCGTAACCCGAGGACCGCCTGTATAAGTGAAAAATACTTATATTTATATGTCACCTTGTACCTAGTTCATGTTTAATAGTAGACTAATTTAGTCGCAGTCGCCATTGTCACTTTTGAATGAATAGTTGCCTTACGCAACACTGGAGCCCTGCCATTAACCCCTTAATTTGCCATTTTGATCTGGTGAACGGAAACAAGTGAATTCGGAGCAGTACGCCCTGCAGAATCCGCTCCTTCGACAGACTCCTTTGCATGCTGAATAGCCGAATTACTTGTGCACGTGCACGCAAATTGATGCAAAGAGCTCAGTAATTCTGTGACTGGAGTAAGTGTCAGAATTGGTCAGGAATTTGTCACATCACAGAGATTGTTGAATAAGCGGAGATGGAGAAGTTGCGAAAGGACGTGAATACAGGTATTTACACAACAATTCGGACGTTAATGAATGACCCCCTTATTTGGGGCTAATGTGTGTTCCGGTTATGGCTCCCCCAGAAAAAGATTCCTAAAGGCATCCATTTACTTATCCACAGCGATGTTTTCACTGAATTTAAAGGATTCAAAATAATGCTGGTGTAATCTCAATGTTTAAACCCTAGTATAAAAATCCTTGTTGGTTTATGAGTAGAAAAGTTATTTCCGATAAAAGTTACATATATATGGGCGAAATTTATTAAACTCGGAAAAGCCGTTTGTGCTTTTCTGAGTTTAATCTGGAGAACACTTTGAAGTTTCTCGCAGTAAGTATCACGAGATTTGCTTCGATCGATACTTTCTGTGACAAAGTATTGAAGCAAATCTCACGATACTTACCATGACAAATTTCAGAGTGTTCTCCCGAATTATTAAACTCGGAAAAGTGAAAACAGCTTTTTCCGAGTTTAATAAATTTCACCCAAATTTGTGTCAGCAATTGGCTTAGTATAAAGGAGTTTTATATGTATGTGTGCAGTTATATCAGCACTATAGTGCCCCTTTAAGTTGTAATTCACACTAATGGCCAGAAGCTAAATTGTAGACCAAAAAATATTGCACAGCTGCAGCTTACACATTCATGTCTGTGTTAAAATTTGCCTCATACAAGAATATAGCTAGACTTTATGAATTCAGGATACCTTAAATTCAGTGTTGTACTCCATCATGCTTTTAGCTGCTTCCTGCTGAGCATAATGTATCAGGGCTTGTCCAACTGCTCGCTCCATGTACTGTCTTATCAGATTTAGCGCCTCTGTCAGGTCCGAAAGTAGCAGCTGCTGAAAATCCGTGCGCGCCTGCAATATCTCTTCTTCCAGATTTTCTTCCTCCTTCGAAATATGAATTCCCTTTCAGGACAAAAATCAGTCATTATCAGAAATAAGAACCTTACAGTGAATGTCATGTACAATGGCCAATTCTCTTCTATCAACTACCTTGGAAGTTGGACCAGCATTAAATAACATTGTCAAAGAGTAAAACTGAAACAGCAAAGCCTGTTTTCATTATCAATTTCATTGATCTGTTACCCTGGACACAGTTATATATATTCTCACTGTTAAAATATATATTGCAAACTGCGTGGGTGCTGAAAGAACACCTTTCAAAAGCTTGCCTTTGAAAACAGTACATGGATATTTAGCATGTGACTTACTCACAGAGGAGGAGTATTTTATTACAGATGGATCTAGATACATTGCAGGTTTGGTCAGAAAAGTGACTAATGAGGTTTAACACTGATAAATGTAAGGTTATGCATGAGGGAAGAGAAAATGCTAGTCAAAGATTATTTTCAAAATGAGAAAACATTGGGAAAAACAGACATGGAAAAGGATTTGGGAATTTTAATTGATAAACTGTAACTTAACTGTAGCAACCCCAATTAAAAAGCAAATAGGATCATGGGATCAAAAAAACAAAAAACAATCAAAAGGGGTATAGATGCACATAATGAGAACATAATCATACCGCTTTACAAATCAATTGTTAGACCACACATGGAACACTGTTGTTTTTGGCACCAGTGCACAAGAAAGATGTGGTTGAGCTTGAGTGGGTTTAAAGGTGGGCTACTAAATTAATAAAAGGAATGGACAAACTACAGTAACAAGAATGATTATCAAAACTGGGCTTGTTTAGTCTAGAAAAAAAAAAGATTAAGGTAAGAAGATTTAAAAAAAGATTTAATACCATAAAAGAGTTCAAAACTGGTTTGGATGCTTTCCTTCAGTGTAAGAACATTACAGGTTATGGGTACTGGATAACTGAAGGTGGGATCTTGATCCAGGGAATTGTTCTGATCCTTCATTGTAAGAAGATTACAAGTTATGGGTACTGGATAACTGGAGGTGGGATCATGATCCAGAGAATTATTCTCATCCCTCAGTGTAAGAACATTACAAGTTATGGGTACTGGATAACTGGAGGTGGGATCTTAATCCAGGGAATTATTCTGATCCTTCAGTGTAAGAACATTACAAGTTATGGGTACTGGATAACTGGAGGTGGGATCTTGATCCAGGGAATTATTCTGATCCTTCAGTGTAAGAACATTACAAGTTATGGTACTAGATAACTGGAGGTGGGATTTTGATCCAGGAAATTATTGTGATTTCCATATTTGTAGTTGGGAAAGATTTTTTCCAGTAATTTGAGGATAACTGTCTCTTGCCTCATGGGTTTTTTGCCTTCCTCTGGATAAACATTGCAGGAAATAGACTGAACTGGATGGACTTGTGTCTTTCCATTTTCAGCCTCATAATCTATGTTACTATGTAATAATAATAATAACAACATGTAAGTGGATAGAGCCTATTCATTGAAAGAATATGTGATTGTGGTGCTTCTTATGACTAAACACACACAAAGAATATTCAGTTCTATAGTGCTCAACTTAACACATCATATCAAATGTACTATGTATCTGCTCCTTATGTTTTTACAGAGGTACGGGTAAGTAAGTATTTGGTTTTTAAAAATCCTTTATTCGTTCAATACAAATTCTTTGTGTACTTCTGTATGTGTTTCTTGTCAGTGCCCCTAGGTGCTGTGATTGATTTTATCCATTTTTTTGGATGCCATTTATAATGGGTATTCAGCTATTGCTCCTTGAGAAGCCTAGACTGGATAAAAAGTTTACCGACAATACAGTCTCGTTTTTCTTCTTGGCTGAGGATGGACCACTGCCCACAGTTTTATCAGTTGTGTTATAATAGCAGTTTGTTCTTTCAAGCTGTCAGTGTGCCTTGTACCAGTCAATCCATGATTTTATGCAGAGGAAGCTGTAACACCATACAATGTATACAAATTCTGATCCTGGCTATTGCCATTCTACAGGTCTCAGGTGCATCCTCCTCTAATGGATAGGCTATTTTGATGACACACCTGCAAACTAGACTGCTGGTCATTATGCTAATTCATTTAATGAACAGTTACCTCTCTCACACACTTTCTCTTTAGCTGATATATTTGGAATCCCATGCCACTGTCTTGATCTACAGGCTAGAGAACAATAATAAAGAAGCAGGTGGGCAACAGCTCTGTGAGGTTGAAAACCAGAAGGATTTTGATTGGTTACTCAGCAGCATCTCTGTGAGGTTACATATCTGCAAGATTCTGATTGGTTACTTAGAATTCTGAAGCCTTTCATCAAAATTCCTGTCTTAAGACTCCAACCTGAACTGCTAAAGTGGAAGTACGTTAGATAGAACCAGCAGTAGCAATCTAGTTGTAAATGTAAAAGTGATGGAAATTAGTACATAATGTGTACTGCAAAACAATTTATTTAAGAGTGATAAATGGAAGGGCAAATAACTGTTGCTGACTAAACTGTTTCTTTAAGGAAGACACATTAAGCACTAGACAAGATATTAACTAGACTGCGTGCTCATTATTCAAAGTTACAATGCTTTGCTCAAATAAAGTTGCTGTTAAAAGCCACCCAGATACTAGGCTGTATAAGAAGAGGCATTAGCAGTCAAAAATAGAGAGGTAAATCCTAAATCATCACTGACAAAATTAATAACCCTCCATCAGATGTGGCGGGATAAATACCATAACAGAATGTAAATGTTAAACAAGATAGAAAAAGGGGCGATGTTATGGACTGACAAAACAAAAGCTTTATTCTAATGCCAAATATATGCTTTTATGTAAAAGATTTCGGCATTATTTCAACTTTTTTTCTGTATTATTTTCAAACATTTTTAATTTTTATTCACATTGTATAAAAGCCACGCCTCTTTCATCTACTTCCCCTGAGACAGTGTCAACTGATGTGTCTCAAGTCAACAATATGCCTGAATTAAAAAAAACACACACATTCCCTCTGGCAGGCATTTTAAATTATCTGTCTTAAAGTTTATGTGTAACCGTGAGTTTTTAGAGTTTGTAGACAGTTTTAGTGGTTGAACTGTGAGTTGTCATTTGCAAGTTGTTATGAGAAACTATGAGTTGTAAGGGTTATTTGACAGTTGTACTGGGTTAGCCATAAATTGTAAGGTTTAAATGGGCCTCATATAAATTAGCCATGAGTTGTTAAGATTACTGACAGTTGTAGCTGTAAATTGTAAGGGTAAACTAGGAGTTGATGAGAATAACATTTGCATTGTTAGGATTATTTTACTGATATATATGGGATTAGCTGTAATTTGTAATGGTTAGCTCGGAGTCAGTGAGATTAGCAGAGAGATGTTAGGATTATCTGACAGTTGTATAGGGTTAGCTGTAAATTGTAAGGGTTAACTGAATGTCAAAGAGATTAGCTGTGAGTTGTAAGGAGTAGATGACAGTTGTTTAGGGTTAGCTCTAACTTGTAAAGGTTATCTGGAAATTCAAGAGATTAATAGTGAGTTGTTAGTATTATCTGACTGAAGTATGGGATTAGCTGTAATTTGTAAGGGATAGCTAGGAGTCAATGTGATTAGCAATGAGTTGTAAGGATTAGATGAGAGTTGTATTGGGTTAGCTGTAAATTGCAAGGTTTATCTGGAAGTCAATGAGTGAGTTGTAAAAGTTTGCTGGTGGTCACAGAGGATAGCCAAGGGTTGGTTGGGTTTGTAGAATGATGTAAGGGCTAGCTATGAATCGATAAGATTAGTAGTGAGTTGTAAAAGTTAGCTGGTGGTCACAGAGGATAGCCAAGGGTTGGTGGGGTTTGTAGAATGATGTAAGGGTTAGCTATGAATCAATAAGATTAGTAGTGAGTTGTAAAAGTTAGCTGATGGTCACAGAGGATAGCCAAGGGTTGGTTGGGTTTGTAGAATGATGTAAGGGCTAGCTATGAATCGATAAGATTAGTAGTGAGTTGTAAAAGTTAGCTGGTGGTCACAGAGGATAGCCAAGGGTTGGTTGGGTTTGTAGAATGATGTAAGGGTTATCTATGAATCGATAAGATTAGTAGTGAGTTGTAAATATTAGCTGGTGGTCACACAGGATAGCCAAGGGTTGGTAGAATTTGTAGTAATGATGTAAGGGTTATCTAGAAAGTGCAGGATTCAGGAGGTATTTTAACCCCATGAATAAAAAAAGAATGCTCAAACATTGCCATAAATGCAATATTTTAATTATGTCTACCATTTCATTCTGCATTTGCCACTGGTCTTGATCCTGGCAGTGAGATTTAGACTTCTGCAACACATGATGCTCTTTTAATTCCTGTAGAAGGATTTTCTTCCTGGACATTCTCAGCTGAGTCAGGGTCGCCATGGCAATGTTCCGGAGGTTTAATGTACGCAGAACATATCGTAAGAAGAACTCATGCCTCTGAGCTGCAATGTTGCATGATCTGTAAAGCAATATAAATGCAGCACTAAATAAATATTTTAATAAAGATATACTTTTAGAGAATGTAAAAATACTAACCACATGGTAAATATCCAAAAGACAGAAATTTGCAGCATAAACCACCCTTTACACTAATGAAAGGGGGTACGCTCCTGAAATGTTGTTTTGCACTTTGGTTCAATAAATGGAGTAAATCCCACTCACCAGGAGATTCTGGGGTTTATTCACTAAGGTGCGAATTCGACTGTCGAATTCCCAAACAGCGGATTCCCTTAGTAAATCCACTACAATTTCCCCATTGTAAAGTCACGACAATTTTTAAAAGTTAAGATTGCGACAATTTTCCCATAATAAAGTTGCGACTGCGACAATATTCTCATTATAAAGACACGACTGCGACAGTAGCAGCCTATTGCGACTGTCTTTATCTGGCAAATTCGCACCTATACGCAACAATTTAGACTTTAGTGAATAACCCCCTCAGTGTGCGGTCCATTTCTTGTTTGAAGGATTTTGGCTCTCCCACATAGAACTTTGGTTATTCATTTGGTCATCCAAATGTATTGATCATCTCAGTCTGTATATAGTCTAATAATCAACTTTATATCTCATCTAAAACATTACACAGTTGTCACTGTCAGAAAGAAACTAAATGGTAAAAAAACTGTGCTCCTCTATCCATTCATAGAGGTTTCTATAGCTTCATCCACTCCATGCTGAAAATCTTACTCTCTTTAAGTGTGTCCTTTCAGGGATACAAGCAGAGATCTATGTAACACGTATGCGTGAATGGTGGCTCAGTGTATCTCAGCAACATTGGTAACCATGGAGGTCATTCGTCATTCTTAACATCAGCTAAATTATCTTCTATCCTGCACTCATTAACAAGAGGATGCTGAAAGAACTATAAATAAACCATGAGTAAAATGAAAATCCACAATTATATATCGATTCAGACAATGGAGTGTTAACAGAGTACATAAAATATATCTATACATATTTTTACAGGTAGTTGAAGTGCCTTCAGTTTACAATATTATTGTATTTAATTTCAGGAATATTGACATATTACATCAGACCTAGGCATTGTATGGCCCATGGGTTACATCCGGCCCTCTAACTATCTTTGACCGGCCCGCCTGAGATCCCCTGAGGACCGAGGAGAACAGCGGTAGTGAATGCAGTGTTCTGTCCCCGATCCTTATAAGCCAACAAGAACAAACCACACACAGAGCAGGACACACACAGGACAGGCCGCACATATATTAAGAGTTTCCGAGTAGGACACATGATGCTCCAGAAGTGACAGGGAGAGGGGGTTTCCTTTCCTGCGAAAATGGGGTGGGGTGGCCAATTGCTATAGGTGCTGGGCGTATGTACTCTTGCCCTCTAAAACCATTCCAATTTATCATGTGGCCCCATGGGAAAATTTATTGCCCACCCATGTATTACTTCCTGCCTTGGATTTATTTATTTACCTATTTATGTTTCAGGGTTTTATTTGTGGATTTGTAGACTGCAATGTGGATGAGGAGATCAATCTGGTAGGGCAATGTATATGACATAGTTTAGCATCTTAGATTTCTTTTAAATTAATTGGCAATATGATTATGCCAAGTTTTGCCACCTTCCATGCTGATCACTGCAGTATGTACACAGACAATTATGTCCCTCCACAGGGAAGATTTAATACCAGTACCTATCTGCTGGAGCCAATGTAGAAGATGTTAAAGCCCTCTTGGAAAATGATGTCAATCCCTGGGGCCATTTTAAAGCATTTAATTTCTGAATATGTGGACTACAAATTGAATTCTGAAACAGAATTAGAAAGCAGGAAATGGTTCATATAGTCTTTCCAGTGGAATAAATGTTTACCTTGGATTTGCCCCATGCATGTTTGAATATATATCCCTAGGATATAACACGTGTTTGTGGCAGGACAGTTTATTCCTGTGCTGGTTATTCTGATTACTGAATTAAGAAATATAGTTTTAGTTTGTATGAATGAAAATTTTCATCAGATCACATGACCTCAGATACACTAGTGGAGAGCTAGCGGATGTCAAGTACAGAAGTTATATAGGCTTGCAGTGACTTTTGACTACAACATTCAATAAATCTTGCTACTTGAAGGAAAGTAGATTAATGTAAGGAGTTGTGTTTTGCCCCCAAGAGCCAGGCTGCCATTATCATGGAACAAATGTTTGAGACCCAGCAAAAAGTAGTGTTGGTAACTGTCTTTTACTGTAAGCTGCAATTACAGCAGATGTAGTGTGTGTTTTTAATGTAATCTGGAATCATTTGGAACCTACAGAAAAGGGATAAGTTTATTTATTTCTATTATAGTGAACATGGACTATGTCGAAGGATTATGTGGAGCCCTTGGCAGATAAGTGGTTAGGACCAATCCAAATAAAATAAAGTCAGCAGCTCATGGTACCATCCCAGGGAGCACCTCACCCTTAATATCACATAGAAAAAGGATGGACGACCGGAATTCCAATAGTGTTATTTAATGTGCAAACTCACATAACATTTAGTATCTACCTGGAGAAGTGTGACATCTTGAGCAGGTATACAGAATTCCTATTTATTGATTAGGGTAAGGTATAGCTGATGAAGGAATCTGAATTGTATTTACCTGGTTCATGATAATATGAAGAAGGGATATTATTTTCCTATGGTTTTGAAAGACTTTACAAGAATGAGAAAGTAGTTCGAGTCAGTTTTAATTGTCTTTATACTGGAAATAGCATTTAGGGTTACAAAAATGTCATTAGAGGAAATAAGAACACGATATTAACCTATTATTCTGTATAATATCCTGAAAGGTTCAATGTTCCATTCTTGGGAAGTTTGTTGGCACTATAGGCACAAAGATCAGTTTCCCCCTATTTTGGGTAATTATAGGAGGAGCTTAATGATGTGATTTGCAACAAAGTAGGGATAAGGTTATAAATTGGGTCAGGATTTGGGCAAAATAGGGCAGGGTTAGAACAGGGATGGAGTGGACCTAAATTACAAGTTAACATCCTGGAAAAATTGATTGATTAATTAGAGACCCAATATTTCTTTGAAAATCCACAGTTTTCAGGTAAAACCTTGCAAGCTCCCAGGTCTGCATATGGTAATGTATATGTGCGTGAACATACCTGTGTGAACTTCTTGTGAACTTGGGTTTCCATAAGAAATAGAATAGAAAATACTTTAAAAAAATGTAAGCGCAATGATTTTGGGTAGTATGGTGGCTAACATTGCTTCCTTATATCACTGGGGCCTGAGTTCAGTTCCAGCTAGAGAGGTATCTGCATAGAGATTGTATATCATTCCAGAGATTGCAAGCACTACTGTGTCAGAGACCTAGGTCACGGGTCGGCAAACTTCTTTTAGGAGGGAGCCATTTCGCTTCCTCCTCCAGCAGCGACAACTATTTTGTGAGCTGCTGGAGGAGTGCACTCTCCCAACCACATGACCATCCGACCATCAGAAGAGCTGTTGGCAGTGATGGGCGGGGCTTCGTAAGTGTCCACAAGGCGGCTAAAGAGCCGCAAGTGACTCGCGAGCCACACTTTGCCGACCCCTGACCTAGGTGAATGGTTAACTCATTGCTGTCCTATTTAGGTTGAATTAAATGTTGGCTGCTGTTCATGTATCACAGACCTTTCTGGGCATACCCATAATGTACTCTGTTTTCCTGTTCTGTGGAACTGGCTTCATTTATAGGTGACTGTAAGGAAAACTTACCTGTGTCTGGTCCAGCGCCGGGTCTCCTCACTTAGTGCATGCACACCGCGCTCTGCTGGCGCTTTGTGCGCACGCCCACTGTGACATCACAGGGGCGCGCGCCGGGTATGCACAGAGGCAGGAGCGCGCCTGTCTCTCTGCTTATATAAGGCAGACGCGCTCCAGCCATGGCACCCGAGTATAGAAATACAGTTATGTGGGCTTGTGACTTGATTGTCTATTATTTAAGTACTAGTTTGTTCTGTATATATTGCCAAACATCTTAGTTAACCTGCTTCTACCTAAGTCCTTTGTCCTGAGTCCAGTATTCCGAATCCTGTACCTGAAGTCCAGCACCAGAGTCCTGTGTCCAGTGTCCTGTACCTAAGTCTAGTGTCCGGTGTCCTGTTCCTGTGTACCTGAGTCCTGTACTTTGGCCATAGTCGTAAACTACCGCTGAACAGCTGACTTAGGGGCAGCGACCTGGGTACTCTCGGCAGCTGAGTCCAGTGCCCCCTTGCAGGGGTTAGAGGTGAAGACCAGAGAGTACCTTAGACTCCGCGCCCTAAGACAGCTGGTGCCATGTTCAGTGTGGTATACACCAGCAACCTCCTTCTCCTTTACATCTTGGTACCAAACCATTACAGTGACCAAACTAAACTTGACTAAATTTATACTGATTATTATTTAGTAATACTTTGCTTCCCTCCAGAAGATGCCTGCAGAAACCTTTGAGAAAAGCTACACAAATGTAAAGTAAGAACTTAGTTTATATTTATTTTAAGATAAGCAAAGGGTGAGTAACTATTAAGGAGCCACCTGCAGACAAAAGTAATTTATTTTTTTTTTGAAAGATTCCTTTCTGAGAATCCATCACATCAAGAGCTGAGAAAGCATCAGGCAGACAGAGATGTAATTACTGAAAGGCCTTTTATTTTGGAAAGGCAATACTCACTCCTCGCTGATGCCGTTTAATCGGCTTAACACCTCTTTCATAACCCGCTGCTGCTTCTCCATCACGTAGTTTTGAAGTGCAGATGATTGGACATGCTCCCGAGCCCACGACTATATCCAACATAATAAAATAAATAAATTAAATACAAATATGAATGATTTGTCAAAAAATATATTAATTCATACCCTGGATTATAAAATTACTTATATAGTAGGTTGTAAGCACTTCAGGGCTGTTACTCTTTCTATACTTCACAAACCATAGTGTGGCGTTTATCCTGCTACACTAGTCAACGGTGTAACATTAGAAGTGAAAATTTTTATTACAGATACTATATGTTTGCCTTTAACTTTAAAGATAAATCAATAGTGTTTTAATATGCAAATGAATTCTTATACAAACTGATTTTTGCTGTTGAGGATTTTGTATTCTGATTCCAAAAAAAATAGAGTTGGCACACTCCCAGTAAATATATCATATGCTTTCATATAAAAGAATATTACCATCCCCAAAACTTCTGTTTTTAAGTAAACCCATTTCATTATTATACATTTATATACAGCGCCGTACTGTTTATTTGTGACTGAAGATAAACAATTTGCATAAGAAACATTTTTTGATCACTTTTATTTTCTTAATTTGTCAAGGTCCCTTACCTCAAGTATGATGGTTGGTACCACCTCTACTACACCGCACTATACCTGTGGGCACCTGGGAGAGGGGTAGGCTGGCAGCAGTTCCTCTCACTATGGGGGTTATTGATCAAAGAAGTGAATTCTCATCTTTTCTGGTTGCTAGGCTCTGATTCTCTGCTCCTTATTGACTAAACAGCGGATTCCCATAGCGTATTCGTGACTGCGTCAGTAGCTGTTCATTGTGTAGTGTGCGACTGTCGTGAATTTGCCACATCGCAGAGTTTATTGATTACCCAAATATGGGGAAGTGGCGAAATAACACGTTTATGAGACAATTTGGATTTTAGTGGATAACCCCTATGTGTTGCCAGCCAACCCACTGACCCTAAAAACAGGCCTGCTCACTCGCTTACAGTTATAAACTACAGTGGTGTGAAAAAGTGTTTGCCCCTTCCTCATTTCCTATTTTTTTGCATGTTTGTCACACTTAAGTGTTTCGGAACATCAAACCAATTTAAACAATAGTCAAGGACAACACAGGTAAACACAAAATGCAATTTGTAAATGAAGGAGTTTATTATTAAAGGAGAAAAAAAATCCAAACCATCATGGACCTGTATGAAAAAGGGATTGCCCCCCTTGTTAAAACATACTATAACTGTGGTTTTTCACACCAGAGTTCAATTTC
>WMED01017980.1:0-12844 GCA_019650415.1 Pipa parva | reverse complement strand
CTCTTGATATACTTTGTATTTATAGTGACAATAAATTTCTATTGTATTCTATTCTATTATCATATTGTTGGGGTGATTTGGTATATTTGGCAAGTGGGGCATGGAAATTCCCCTTCTTCTCAGGTGGGGAATAATAGAAAAAGTTTGAGAACCACTGCATTACGGTAAAACAGCAGAACGCCACACGTGATGTAAATCAGCCAATCAAATCTGCCCATCTGTTAACATGCGGAGGATAAGCACAGCCGCTGGCATTGGTCCAAGTGAGAAAAATTTGATGTTCCGGCCCTTTGCTTCTGGTGAATTTTTAAATTTGGACCTTGGTTAATTTTAGTTAGTGAATCCTGCCCTATATGTTTCACTAGCTAGGTCTTGCATTACAGTTTGCTCCATCTGCAAATTTGTATGTCTGTATGTATGTATAATTTTATTTATAAAGCACCACAATTTTACACAGCACTGTATAATTCAGCAATACAAATACAATAGAGACATGGGAAAAGTGCATTCAAAAACACAAGTAAAATATCACAAGGATACATCACTTTAAGTGCTAGGTTGTGGTTGACACAAGAGGTTGGAGGTCCCTGCTCCATAGAGCTTACAATCTAAGTGGGGGAAAGACTTAAATACACAGATAGAAGGACAATAAGAGCTGTAGAATGTGTTGAGATATATAAATACAAATAAATAGATCAATAAATACAGATATTAAACATAAATAAATAAATAAAGATAAAATAAAATCTACACATAAAATCAGTGATACAGTAGTTGGTGGAAGCCAAAGTGTGTATTCTACCCACTTTCTCTATAGGAGCCATGACTAATCACAATTTCCCCAAAAGTTTATTATAAGACAGATTTTAATACAAGCAAATTATCACAAGGCAGCAGTGGCTGAGTAGTTATCAAAAGCTTGCTAAGTTACAAACATCTGTACACTAATTATAAGAGAAAATTATAATACTGTCAGCAAGATTTTGTGGGCAACCCAATATATCTGATCAGTGCAAAGCTATATATTGAAAGGCACTGAAAGGCTTTTTGACAGTTTTAGTCTTTTAATTGGTTTGCATAATAATCCCTAAAGATCATTGAAATTACCAGTGTTAGATGCTCCTTTTATTTAATTGAAATGACTTTAGAGATTTCTATGTTAAAGGCAATGGTATCATCCATTCACAGCATTAATACAATTCTCTATTCCTCCCTACAAAAGGATAGTATTGTGGAACATGTGGGTAACTTTATGCAAAATTTATTAAAGTTGGAAAGACTTTTCCTGCAAGATTATGCACTAGTTTTTTTATCAATTTTTTTTTTTTGGGGGGGAAAGGTAGCCATACTTTATATTAGTAGCATGGCTAAAAATTTTTATCGATAAATCAAGATAAGATCGAAAAACTTGCGTGATAATCTGGCGGGAACAACGCGAGATCTCGCTTAATAAACTTGGAAAGACCGAGAGGTCTTTCTGACTTTAATAAATTTTGCCCATATTATATATGGTGATGTAATCTGAAGTAGAACAAAACTTCAAAAGATTTTTTTTTTTGGGGGGTTTATTACTATAAAATTTTTCCCTTGTCATACATTAAATTATATGAAAACAAAATCTTATGGCAAACAAGCAGGACCACCGAGTCTGCCCAAAGAAATTCTTATTTTTGTTTGGGTCGTTTGCCTTGTATCATTTCTATTTACATTTTTAAATTCAATTACCTCCACTATATTAGCTCTCTAAAGTTATATTAACATGTAGCAAGTTCTGAATTGTTGAATTTGTTCAGTCTCTAGTTGTTCTCTAACATTATGGTCATTGAGGTGAATAAAAATTCACTAATACATGGTTTGGTCACGTGAAGGAAGTAATATGAAAACCTTGTATCCCTTTAGTAATGCAATGCTCAGTAAGTCATAAATTGCCTAATCTATATAAATAAAAATGTAAGTGTTTGTTCAAAATCTTAAATCTCCGAAAGTTCTTCACTGATTCCTTTTGTTGCATTTGAATACGTGCATGTTTTTATATACCTATATTATATAGATGTCACACCTGTGACAGGTAAAACATTCTTTTTTAAAAAAAAAAAAAACAGCACCACCTGTTGGACATAAAAGCAACATACACTATACTAAATATTTTACAATTCCATTTCAATGTTTCTGATTGAGCTGTGTCGATTGACCTTCGTTTGAATTGAAATATTCATTAGCATTTGTAATTTCTTTTTGTTTTGTATTTTTTTGTTATCTTTAGATTTGTGCAGATTAGATCTAGACACAGATTGCTTCTCACATAGACAATTATATGTTGTGTGTTATAGAGTTAGCAAACCAGATAATCTCTATATCTGCACAGACAATGGAGCAACAACAACAAAAAAAAATTGTATAACCACAAGCATTGTGAAATGAAACACATTAGAAACGTGCGCTTTCTCTTTCCTTTCTTTTCCATTTAACCAGACTGAGCCACAGCAACACATGGCCAGAGACAACTAGGGTAATATAAAAACATTGGTAAATTGTTATGATGAAGCCTATCCAACAAAGAAAAAGTTTAATACACCACAACTTTTTTCATGATAGAATGCTTAGATCATGGCTAGCGACAACAGATATCCCTTGTAAGAAAGCTATCCATGTTTTAGGTATTATTTCTATTTAAATAATATTATTTATGTATATGTTTGTTGTTGAGCTCTACTTTGTGTGTTAAAGCTCAGGTTTGACAGTATTAATCTTCAATTAGATCAAGAAATAAAAGAAGCGCCACTAAGTTACGCAGCGCTGTACAGTTCAGGATTACAAATATAGTACAGACATGAGAAAAGTGCTAAACATAGAACAAGTGAAGTCAATTACAAACATTAAATCATGAAGATACATCACTCTAATTAGGGCAAAATTTACAAAACTCTAGAAGATCGATTTCGACTTCTCAAGTTTTTTCATTGTAAAAAGATGGGTACACCATCGATAGCAAAACCATATGCTATTATTCTTTCATCAAAAAAAATATTGATAGAAATTTTTCGATTGGAAAAAAAAATCGATAGAAAAGTATTGATTGATATTTTTTGATCGCACACCCATTTTTTTTCCAATGAAAAAACTCGAGAAGTTAAAATCGATCTTTTTGAGTTTTGTAAATTTCTCCCTAAGTGCCAGGTGGTGATTGAAAAAAAAACATGGAGATCCCTGTTCCACAGAGCTTACAATCTGAAGTATAAATATATATATATATATATATATATATATATATATATATATATGTAACAATAACTCCCCTTAGGTAGAATACCTATCTCCACTTGAAGGGGATAATTATTTCCTATATATCTAGCTCATACATATTGTGCACATTACCTGAACAATAGCTAATTAAAGGAAGGCATTAACTATCATAAAATGTTGATTATATATCTAATGAAAATTGCTACTAGAGTGGTTTGTAGTGTTCTTTTTATTGTTGTTGTTGAATGAAGACTAAGGCTCTCATTCACCATAGTGCGAAGTGTTCGGCTCACTTCGCATATGGTATTATGCGCATGCTGATGTTCTGCATGCAAACATCAGCATGCGCATTAAAGGGATTCCCCTCCCGGCGAAGAGACTCGAGTGCTCTTGCCGGGAAGGGAATCCCTTTAATGCGCATGCTGATGTCCGTGCACAGGACA
The DNA here is from genome assembly GCA_019650415.1 of Pipa parva. Classification (NCBI taxonomy): domain Eukaryota; kingdom Metazoa; phylum Chordata; class Amphibia; order Anura; family Pipidae; genus Pipa; species Pipa parva. The sequence continues at coordinate 9,158 of WMED01017980.1, read as the reverse complement.
TCAGCATGCGCATAATACCATATGTGAAGTGAGCCGAACACTTCGCGGGTCACTTCGCACTATGGTGAATGAGGGCCTAAGGACCTCCAAATTCACCTCCCTACAATTTGAGTCACATTGCCAAAGTATATGCAAAGTCACTTCTCAGTATTGACTAAGTGGATAACACACTTGCTGAACAGGCAGACAGGGGCAATCACTATGCATGAATAGTGTTGTGTACTTAGTCAGATACAAGTAGGATGAGTAGTTGTGTGGATTGAGGCAAATTTGACAAGAGAAGGACAGTGACATCAGTCTCATCATATTCCACTAACTGTATTCTGTGAATATTCTATAGTTCTATGTCACCTTGTCCTTAGGTCATATTGTCACTTAGTGGGTAATTCATAAAGCAGCGAAGTGAGCTACGATGTGTTCGGCTCACTTCGCTAATAGTAGTATGCGCATGCTGATTCCCTGTACGCGGACATCAACATGCGCATTAAAGGGATTCCCGTCTCGGTGAGGCAACTCTTTTGTTCTTGCCGAGACGGGAATCCCTTTAATGCGCATGCTGATGTCCGCATACAGGGAATCAGCATGCGTATACTACTATTAGCGAAGTGAGCCAAACACATCGTAGCTCACTTCGCTGCTTGATGAATTACCCCCTTAGTCGCAATCGCATTGTCACTTTTGAGTGAAAACAAACATTGGAGTTGCCATTGTCACTTTTGAATGGTTGCCTTACACAACACTGGATCCCTGCCATTAACCCCCAATTCATCACTTTCAGGTTGTGAAGTCAAAAAGGTGACTTCAGAGCAGTACACTTAGTCATATTTGTACCTTTGCAGCACTCATTTGCTTAGTCAATAGTAGAAGTACCTGTCCATGTGCACACAAAGAGATGCAAAGTGCCCCGTAAGATTGTGACTATCATAAGTCGCCTGAATTGGTCGTGTGTTCTCCACTTCACAGAGGTTGTTCAATAAGAGAACATGGCAAAGTGGAGAATAGACACAAAAGTGTGAGTATTCAGACTTTAGTCAATGAGGCCCTTAGGCTGAAGGCCCAATCCTTATCTGCTTCTAGATTAACATTTATCATTGTCTAGATGTTACAAGAAAAAACAAGTAGAAATAGATTCCCAACAGATCACTATATATACACAACCCTAATTCAATCCAATGTATAGAGCACATATAGAGCATTTTATGAGTAAGAGCCCTATACAGGCCTGAGGACATTGTGGTTAATTAGTAGAATGAGACCCATTGTGAAAAGTATGGTTTAATTGAGATCTTGTCCTAAACTCCTTGAGTTCCATTTAATGGCTAGAGTTGGTCTATCTAAAGCAGCGGTTCTCAACCTGTGGGTTGCGACCCCTTTGGGGGTCGAAAGGTGCTCTCACAGGGGTTGCAAACACGCTGCTGAAGCCGGAAGAGACCGCAGGTCCCTTTATATAGGGTTTCTGCGTGGTGACATTGGGGCCGAATGTCATCACGTGACACGTGTACGTGATGACGTTTCACCCGAACATCATCACATGACGTGACATGATGACATTTTACCGAAACGTCACACATGAGATCAGGCCAGGGGGATCGCGGTTTCAACTATGTTGAGAACCGCTGATCTAAAGCATGCATTATACACTCCATATAAAGGAAAGTTCTTATTAATGTGATCCAATGTATATCACATTTATTTATATGGTAGGGAAAGACTGTAAGCTTTGACCAGGTGACTGTCCGTAAAAGTCCTCAGGAAGGACTAATTGGAAAACTAGATGAACATAGTATCCTATAAATGTCAGCAGAATGATTCAGAATAAGTCAGAACCAACCAACAAACCAAAACTTAATAAAGTTATAATTATTTCTGAAGCATTTATTCCTTTTTCCTCTGAAAACATCATTTATTTCAAAGAAAATTCAGTGACACTTTGCAACACAAGATACAAATATGTAACTGTCCACAGACAAGGGTCAAAACATCATGCCATGGAACAGAATTGAAGTTGAATGGCAAATTAAAGTACTTATTCTGGGCTGAGGACTCAATAGGCTTTTTTCGATTACATTATTTTATGCATGTTAAGACTTACTTTATCAGCGGGTCACAATGTATTATCAATATTGAAATTACTGTGTATTGCTGATGTGAAGTGGAAAAGCAAGTCAAGTGCCCTTATAAGCAATTGTTCTGCTCATTATAAGTTAAACCTTCAGGAGGCCTCTTTTTATTCATGGTATCTCTGTGGTTTAATTTAAAAGCAATCAGAACCATTTAACATGGTTCCTTCATTTTATGAGAATCTAATCATCTCTTGCAGACATCAACAGGCAACAATATAACTGTTAACTATGTACGTGAAGCTCTGATAATTTTTGATCCAAATAATTTGATCACATGTTATGAAATGTGGAAAAAAAAAGCTAATTTATTTTTGCAGAGAGATATAACTATGTCCTGCAAAGCTATCATACATCTCCTTATCTTTTAGCTGCAGTATTCTGTTCTATGGAAAGTTGATAAATCTTCCTTTATGTTGAACAGAATGACACCTAATTTGATTGCTTGCTTCATGGAATTCTGGATGATTCTTTAACCAAAATAATCTTTATTTTATTTGTATAAAACATACTTCATTTTCAAAAAAAAATCCAATATGCTAGGTTCAGATGATTTCATCCGTATATTAGGTTGAGACGCTAAATAGAAATTGAGCATTAGTCCTCTCGTAAACTTAAAAAAACTACAATTATGATAATAAAAGTACATAAAATCCTAGAAATGTATAAAATATCTTCAGAACACTTTCCCACTTATTAAAAGATAATCTTTCTTTTACATCTATTTTATGATGTTGTAGGAGTTTTTGTAATAGGGTAAATAAAAAATGTAGGAAGTGAAGTAATAAAATCAAAAAAACACTCAGCTTTACAATAAATATAACAAACAACCTATCATTATTTGTTAATTTGTTTCTACTCTTTAAAATATCATGCTTTTAATAGACAGTATAGATAATAGGATCGTATTAGGAACTGGTACTATTTTTGTAACATAGTCTCACAAACACCTTTTTCAAAAAAAATATAATTTACATGACAAAATACTATGATTATAATATATGAGCAAAATCAGTCTATCTAGTACTGTTAAAGTGTAAATATATCTATGGCAATTTGAGAATTACTTCTCAGAAATATGTATTAATGCACAATCTATTGACAAGACTTTTTTTATGCATATTTATAAGCAATATCCATTTTAAGATTCTGTACAAATGATCTGTGTCTCATATACTTAATATAAGACTTTACAGATAATCCCTGTCTGGCCTTTAATAGCAACATTAATCATAACATACTCAATTAATAATGTGGAATTTTATTAATATAATCCCTTCTGCTTTTATGAACCATTTTCAAAGTTTGTTAAACAAAGCATGTCTTTCAATTAGCATATTTTTAATAAAATTCAAGAAGCTTTACCGAGGAGGTAACATTTGGTATAAAACGTTGATTTTTAAAATTTGTTGGAAAAAAAAATTACCTTGATCAGTTCATTTCAATAAACAATTCAGTTCTTCAACTTTGCTACGTACACACCCATGCAAAATGTAATAGAAGCATGAATAATTAAACAGTGGAAATGTACTTTATGATTACAACTCTGTTTATTGAATTTTAAAGATCAACACACATGGGGCACGCGTGGTAATTTCACACTTTATGCCATACAGATTAAATGTACTTTTAGTTTTTTGATCACAAGGCTATGTGATTTCATTCTTTCATCCTGTGTTGTAGATTGCTCACCTTTGACAATATTTTTAATATCTGCTTTATAATATAATTGATGGTTTATAATTAACATTAATTCTTCCAGGAACAAAATCCACATATCCATTGAACCAGAATCTCAAATTAAAGAGGAAATGACCCTTTATATGGTTTAACATGGGCAGAAAGGTTTCTTTTTATAGGAAGTCATACTTATACAGAGTAAGCGGAATCTGACTAATTCTTACCTCTGTTGGGATTGTGTAATTAGATTTGATTGTTAACATCACAGTGGCATGGACTGAAATAAATGGTTGATGTGTAAAATCTGGAAAGGATTGTATTATAAGTCTGTGCTAAATAAACTGTGGAAACAGGAATGGAAAATCTGGTCTACCAGAAGTCATTTACACCTTTATGTCTAAAATTTAACATATGACGCTATCTTCTTTACTATGTTACATGCAGGGCTGCCATCCAAAATTACAGGGTTCCCAACAACCTGACAAATGGGGCCCTATAGCATGTTTATACAGACCCTAGGTACATTTCAAACTGTCCAGTACATCTCAAACTGATCAGTACACAGTAAACCACTCTTCTTTTGCCATTATGCAGAAGTCTACATTTGACTATCTAGCTAGACTTCCTGGTTTGCCAGTATTGAGGACCTCCTACAGTAGTACTCCCTTTAACTCCTTGTTGGTGGACCTGGTTACACACAAAACCCCATGAAGGAATGAATTAAGCAGAAAACAGCATGGGAGCATACATCAAAACAGCAAGAATTGGCAAACATTATTCTGTGTCTTAATCCAAAAACAATGAATCAACTACAAGTGACTATGATCCAGAAACATATTCAATCAGAGTCGATTTTCTTAGGTGAAAAAATATGAATATAAGGCAGATATAGTAAAATTACAACTTGGTCAGAATCCTCCTTGTGTGGAGGATTATTCAAATGGGGTTCATAAAATTGCACTCACAATTTGATCTCTTGTTGTGTGCCTTTAAGAGATGGTGCCTCCAGCCAGCTGTGAGCAGTAGTATCTACAGATACACGGTACTTTGAAAGAGGAAAAAACTAAAATAGTGTAGATTATTTTAACACACTTTTAATGAAAATGGAAAAACACTCAAATGGATAAAAATGATCATAATGCAGTTTACTGCAAATCTGAAGTGAAATCATCACTCTTTAAAGGCATATGATTGTTTTTATCCATGCAAATGTATTTTCATTTTCTTTAAAAGTGTTTTAAAATAATCTACACTATTTTAGTTTTTTCCTCTTTCAAAGTAACATTTATCTGGAAATACTACTTTCCCTTTCCCCATTTACCCAGTGAAGTATTGGGATAATTAAAACAAAAGAGTGTGGAACTGTTACAAACTGACCCACCAGACCCACAATCATTAGGCTAATAGGATAGGGCGAATAACTGAAATAATAATTACAGGGGTCATACAGTCCATATACCCCCACTATTTGAAGGGGTTTGTATACCAGGAGAACGTTCATCAGGTTCCCTTACCCAATTGTCTGCTGGGGTATTATAATGTAAGAGGGTTAAGGCCAATCTTCTTTCTAACTCCTTCTGATGGTAGGGTATTGGGCCTAAAATGTAACTCCTATTCTAAGGGTTTCACTCCATAACCTGTGTTGGTCTGGAGACCCCAAAATAAATCTAAATATTCCCCCCCCCCATCCAAAGATTCACCCCTCCTTTGGAGATACTTTGTTTCTCGCTTGGAATTTTATATTATTTGTTGCTGGCTTAGGTGCTCATACTTATTTACTGAAGGTTTTGGCTGTTGAGATGGTATTTTTTAATGGGCATTTGTTTAATGGCACAGTTCTTGAATATTCACATCTTCAATCTGATGCTCTTTAATTCCATTCGCTGGTACTAAATTTTTTTATGAATAAGCAGAATCTATTTGTAGCAAATTGTAGTGGAAAAATTTGTAGTGCATCAAAAATAATTTAAAATTCACAATATGTTACAAAAACACAGGTTGTATGAAGAAGCTCCAAAAAAAAGTCTAGAATCAAAAAATCTTATGACCAATAAAAGTCAATGAATCTTCTTTAAGTGCTGCTTTAACATGTAAAAACGTCACCTCCAACGATAAATTGTAGATACTAGAATTCTGTAAAAAATGTGCACAATAAACGCCAATAGTGCCTTACCAAAAACTAATAATAAAACAGGAAAAATCCATTAAATACTCACATACATGTGCAATGGTGAAGATATAGAAAAGAACTGCATCCAATAGTGTTAAAAAAAGTGTAACCTATTCCCTTCTATAGGGGGAGGCTTACTAGATACTATAAAGTCATGTAATAAACTCATATAATAAAATATCCACTCTGTATATATAAGGGTTTATCATAAATGGTTATAAAAACGCTGCACTGTTTATGGGTGTGTCAGAATTTAAAGAAGATTCAATTTTTTGAAACTTGTCAAAAATCTTTATGATCGTACAGTAGCTTACTTAAACAATATTACCCAGTTCAATACATAGAAGTACTCACCGCTCGATCCCCTGTAACCATGCAGTAGATATAAGGGTGCTCCGGTGTAAGCGGACGTCTTCAGCAAGGCAATGATAATCGTGTACACCAGCACTCCAAGTAACTTTTAAAAGTGTGTCTTTATTAGAACCATGTTAAAAACATGTTAAAAACAATATTAGCGGTGCCTAAACAATATTACCCAAAAAAAAAATCAGTATTACATGAATATTTACATATTGGAGTGGGCAAATGCACCATACCTTAACCTTTATTATGTATTACATACCTTAACCTTTATATCTTTTGTCAGATAAATCACTAAATGTATAAGTTCTGAGGTTATTAATCAAACTCTTAAAAACTGTCCTGTATATAGAAAGCTTATTTATTATTGCATTTGTACTAAAACAAAAAACAAAAACACCAACTTTTATTGTATAGTCAATAAAATCCCAACCCAGCAGTTTTGTATATTCCTTTGCCTGTACTGCAGTTTCCTCTCCCATTGTGATCCCATAATTACTACTCCTGGTGCGGTTTCGACCCTGATCTGCACATATAAGAAGCTTGTGTGCTTGTCTCTGACTAGTTAGCTTAAACAACAAACAAAAAAAAAAAGATTGAAAGGAAAACATTTGTTCCCTGTTGATTAATAATTCATAAAAAGAAAAAAAACCTTAGATTTCACAAATGAACCATTAATCATTATTAATATCATAAATAAATTATAAATCAGCAAGTGAGAAGTGGTACACAAACAAGACTGTCAACAGGCTGCTCATTTATACCGATGGGAAAATGAAAAAAACAAACATCAATTGCTTACATAAGAAACCTAATTCTCTTGCTCTTCAGGGTTCGTGAATGAAAGGGAGAAACCCATCTACCTTTCTTAGTACTACCGCACACAATTGTAGGTAAGAGATTCCCAACTCCTAGGAATTGGGTGAGGACTTGTAGAGATAAATTAGCAGTCCTATAAATCTCTCAAGCTGTGAATATTTTAGTGGATGCTAATGTCAGAACGTTTCCGATAGTTCTCTATGATATACAACGATTTGTGATTTCATTACTTTTACTATTTCCTCAGGTGGAAACCATACTAGCGCTTATCAGCAGAAGTCAGAGAAAAAGTATACTGACTGGCATTTTTTTTGCAGTAAAAAAAATAAAAATGCAGTAAAAAGAATCATTTCTAAAAGTGACTTTTATGTTTGATAAATAAATCCCATAATATGAGTCACTGATTACAAAAGTACTGTTGCATTTTAATCAGCAACTCCTATTTCTTTCTGCGCTAGTCAGTGTGATTGATTGGGTTCATGATAACCCAGTGATAGATTGATGCAGCAGCATTAAACATCACAAGAACTGTAAAAAATAAAGGAGAGAAATAATAACTACCTTGTGAGGAAAAGTTTGTTAACCCTTACAAATTGTCTGATCAGATCTGTTCTGCCTGTACAAACAGAGAAGCCTTGACTGTGGCATCTTGAATAGGCAGCTCACATAATTGACTAGAGAGTATTGTATGCACCAGGTGCTGATCTTAAGCCTGATTAATAATAGTCTAATTAAACAATCAACAATCACAATGTTTTACAGAACTTTTTTGTGTATTGTCAGCTAGGAACAAATAATAGTGCTTATTATTATCACTCATCCCACAAATCAAAAAAAGTATTCTATGATAGGCAAGGGATCATGTAGTTATCCACTGCTTAGAATGTACCTAAGGAACAGTTCACACAGCATGTATATGCATGCGCTGTTTATGTAGAAACACGCGTCTAGAAAATACGCCAACATATTTCAGTTTATTTTCTAGAAGCGCATTTCTATTGTACTTACCCAGCATAGTGTGAATGCTCCCTCAGCATTTACGGCTCCTCCTACCTGGCCAAATTTATATACACTGGCAAAAATGCGATGTGAACCGTTCCAGCTTGCATGCACTCACATCATACACTAGAGTGGCGGAAAAAGGTAAGTCCCGTAGGTTTAAACGGCACGGCTTTTTTTGTTTTTATGCGTATATACGCTGCGTATTAAAACGCCAGTGTGAACTTAGCCTTAGAATGTACCAACAAAATTCCCTCCTGGTTCTTCAAACTACATTTTTGAATTGTATTTACTTACTAAAGAGATATAAAGGTCAACATTTGCACCATGTTTGATAATATTACAGCTGTTTCTTGGATCAGAAATCAAACTGGATAATTAAAGAGAGCTGTACTTTGCATCATCCATTTGCCAGACTTTATAATTGTTACAGAACCTTAGTTCCCTGAACTAAAATTGTTGGTTCAAAAAGTATATGAACACTGTACTCCTAATAGTCCAAGTTATTTTGCCCTCCAAATGAATAGACAGTGGAGGCTAGGTGGAATTTATTATGGAAGTCTCAGTACTGGGGATAGATCACCAGTAGTTGGTACGTAGATTGAAGGCCTCATCTATAAACTTCAGAAGGAGACTTCATTTTTTTTTAGTGACAGCAGCATATGAAAATTGTTAATTCAAACCTCTTGTTTTGAGGTATGTTTTCATGGTGTGCCATGCAGAACAATATCAAATCATTTTAGTTGAAAGAATTGAAAAATTACATATGAAATCTTCATCCAAATACAGTACATTCTATTTAGAGGAGCCATATTTTCACGTTGTTTCATATATTGTTTCATTTTACTTAGGAATCTACAGTATTCACAAACATGTTGTAGATTTGCATTAGACATGTAACCCATAGCAACCAATCAGTGATTAGCTTTCATCAGTTTACTGAAGTCGGAGTACTTAACAGGGCTTTGTTTGGGTTACTACACCAGTGATCAATTTTATTTTTTTCATTT
>WMED01017979.1:0-12844 GCA_019650415.1 Pipa parva | reverse complement strand
GCCACAAGGTTACGCAGCGCTGTACAATCCAGTAATAATACAGACAATAATACAGACAAGAGTAAGGTGCATTACAAAGAACAAGTAAAGGCAATTACAAGAATATGATCAAGAAAATACATCACTCTTAGTGCCAAACAAGAGGATAGAGGTCCCTACCCCATAGAGCTTACAATCTAAGTAGGAGGAAGACTTACATAAACATATAGGAGGGTAACAAGTGCATGGATTGGAGATGAATTTCTTTAACCCCAACTTACAATTGACCAAAAATAGATTTTGAAATAAATATATTTATTAGTGTTTTTATAAAGTTTTCTATATTTTTCTCCTGGGTGTCACTGTTTCCCTGAAAGATATGCATGAAAAATATCCATTTACTTCTATACCTTAAGTATTTATTATTGCATATATTAATATAAATTCCACTCAATAGTCAAAACAGCAAAACTATATTGATTACATTTTTAGGATGTATTTAAAATACTGCATTTAGTATAGTCTTATTTTTGTTATATGTTAAAAAAAAGTTGGATTTTATTTAAAAAAAAAAAAAAACTATATAAAAATGTATATATTTACTTCTATTTTCTTCTCTTTCAGAACACCAAAAACATCACTACAATCCTAGCACGTCTTCTTCCTGGAAATCAGAAAGAGAGAGTGCGCGTGAAAAAAAACAAGGTAATAAACACTCTCGTCATATCTTCCATAAACCTCAGGGAAGATTCCAAAATTGCAAACTGACTAGATTGAAGGGGTTATCCTCTTATGTCCGAATTGTTGTGTAAAGGTGTGACTTCGCCAGCTAAAGACAGCCACAATAGACTGCTACTGTCGCAGTCGCGTCTTTATAATGAGAATATTTTTGCAGTCATGACTTTACTATGGAAATATTGTTACAGCCGCAACTTTAAAAAATTGTCGCGACTTTACAATGGGAGAATTTTCGCAGTCACGGATTTGCTGCTTGAGAATTTGACAGTCAAATTCAGATTTTAGAGAATAACCTCTAAGACTGTTCAACTTGTGATTTAGGATTAGCGGTGAATATGACAACAATTCAGGTATTCATCATGCGTTAGATTGACAGTTCACCCAAGGTGGATTGTCAGGAATACACAGATTCGGCTTGAAAGTGGCAACATAAGAGGCTTACAACAGGTTTCCTGTTACTGTTTAATCACTCAAAAGACTTATGAAACGAGACGATCAAGTGCGAGCATGAGCTAAGAATTGTCTGCCATTGAAATGAAAGTAAAAGCAATTATATAATAATTTATACAACTATACTTTGGCAAATGATAAAGAAAGAAGGTTAATTGCTCTGAAAATTCAGTGCAATTATAAGTGACAATGGTCTTAAGCAGCTAAGCAGTCCACATCTATGTTAATTACTAATCATTCCCATATTATTTTAAGGTATACAGTGGTAGCGAACCTTTTCGGAACTGAATGCAGATGAGTGATGCCAACGCACCTGTGTTGAGGCAGAGCTCTGGCTATCCTACCTATTTCCTCCCTGTGAGGGAGTGCTCTTACAGTGTAGGCTGCAGATCCAATCTGAAAACTGTCAGGTAGGGTCCGAGGCCTATACTGAAGGAGTGCTCGTTCACTGTTAGGGGGATGTAGGATGGCTTTCAGAGAAGCAGTGGTGATGGAGCCTTCCTACAGAGAGGGCTCTGAGTGCCCTTCCTGGCATAGGCTCGCCAACACTAGTATAGATGATTCATTTGACATTTGACCCTGTAGAGTAGCAATGATCACAATGAATCTCTGCAGTCTGTATTTTTTCTGTATTTCTGGTTATTTTATGGGTATTAAGATCTTAAACCCAATACCTACCTATATAATAAACATACTTTTTCCAGACCATTCCTTTATTCTGCAGGAGAGCAATGATATAAATACTTTTTTGTAACTTTTATTTTTAAAAATAAATAAAAATGGGTAGTGCAGTGGGTCAGTGGTTAGTACTGTTGACTTGCAGCACTGGGCTCTGGGTTCAATTCCACCCCGGACTTCATCTGCATGGAGTTTGTATGTTCTCCCTGCACCTGTGTGGGTTTCCTCCCACAATCCAAAAACAAACATCTGTGTGTGTGACTGAATAGGGAAACTAGATTGTAAGCTCCACAGGGAAGAGACTGAAGAGATTGATAAATCTCTGTAAAGCGCTGTGTAATATATCAGCGCTATATAATTACATACATACAAAAACCCTGAATTAAAAGGATTGTTGAGGAACATGTTTAACCACAGTCCCTGATCCTGCTACTGAAATAAACAACTCCAAATAAAAGACTGTATGAAATGCTTTAAAGCATTTAAAAAAAAGACAAGTCACATATAAGCCTTGTACGAATTTCTTTTTAGATTCTGGCTTTGATTCTGTCACAGATACAGATGCAGAAACCAAAGAGGCTAAATCGTCGTATTCAAATCGCTGTGATCCAGTGCAAGCGGATTCGTTCCTGGAGAGAGGTGGAAATCTCATATCTGTGCAGCCAGCAAGGATACGCTGTGGGGTTTGTACCGTTATTCAATGTCATATGAAGAAAGCTGCATTTGACAGAATTTGACTATCTGTAGGGTGATGCCTGTTCCAGCCACTTGATAGCTATTAAATAATCCCCTTACTGCCAGGTCACCTTCAGTGTTAACCCACCTTATCAGTTCCCTACTGGTTATTCTTTATTGACTACTCCCTTTCTAGGTAATCATTAAGCAGAGCAACCCATGTTCCAAACATTCGAATATCTGGAATCAGAGGTTTGTAGGTCATCCCACACATACACTGCTTTTCATCTCACATTAACTGCTGCTCTGTGATTGGTAGTTGAAAGCTACTTCCTATAATATCCTGTGTTGTGAGCATAATAAGGACAACATGGATTAGATAAAGTGACTGTCACATTTTAACCACAAACTTTCAGAATTTGCTGCACTAAAATGGTAGTAGATCAATTTTGGCATCTGAATGGTTTGGAGTCTCTCATAAATTTGGATCCCTGGGCAACTTGCTGTAGGTCCAACACATAAGACTGTTCAGTAAACCAATTTCCATTTGAAACTTGCAACAAAAAAAAGGAAAAATCCTTTATGGACCCCCAGAACAGGTAGATTATAGCCTGAATACGTTCTTCACAATTTACCTTCATAATTAGTGTATTCCGAGCCTCTACTTCACTCCCAGTGGCTGTATTTGTAATCAGATGACCAAAACCCCCCAATCTTAGGCTATTCTCTATGTTATGTTTATGTTATGGGAAGGCGTCGTTTCCCCAACTTTGTATTTGCCAATGACCAAGTACAGATCTGCACCAAATTGACTGGAACTGGTTTATTAGTTTCAGGCCAGAATCACACTAAGGATTCAGATTATTGCACTTTTACTCAGAGGCAGAAAAGCAGCAAGTCGCTAAAGAATCTGGCCTCATTGCTTTTCATGTGTTTATTTTTTTAATTATTTATATAGTGCCAATGTCTTAAGGTGCCCTTTACAGAGCTTAAAGGGACACTAAAGCCTACACCAGCGGTACCCAACCTGCGGGTCAGGGTCGCAAGTCTGATCACATGCAAATATGCCTCGGTGTGATGACATCATTGCGGGGGTTGCAGCCTAAGGTAGGTTGAGAACCGCTGGCCTAAACTAAACTAAGCTTTATATTTATTGGCCAACTAGTAATGTACAATACATGGTAATATGGTCTAGGCTTGCTTATTTTACAGAATAATCATAGCAATAAATAAAAGACACATGGGGCAGAAGCTCTCAGCTAATCTTAGCCCCTCTTCCTGTTACCTCTGTGCAGTCTGTTACTTGCGTGCAGCGTTTAAATAACTACCGTAAACAGCTTTTGTCTCTGAGCTGCTTTAGGTTTCTTTTCTCCAATTTTTCAGTATCTCAGAGCTGCCTTACACTGAGCTTCCTGAAGAAAGTGAAAGTGAATTTTAATTATTTTCAGGAGGGGGAAGCATTCTCTTTTAGCTTAGCCCTTGGTTTAGGGAGATGGGGCTAGGATTTGCTAAAAAACCTCTTATCCAAATGCTTGTTTTTTCTTCAATTGCTATGACTAATCTGCAAAATTGGTAATCCTTATGCTAATTGGCAAATAAATAGGAATCTCTTTTTTTACAGACTTTAGTGTCCCTTTAACCATTTACATCAGTTCCAGTGTGTAATGATTCGTCAGGAAAGGGGTTGAGTAGGAGAATTGCAGCACAGGTTCCACAGTGGTCATGACGCTAGCTATTCCCAGGGTGCAGAATCTAAGTAGACCCCTATCTTTACCTTTGATCCCCGCTTTGCTGCCAGGGACTCCCAGGTCGTGGTCCCTAGAAATAGCTGACCACAGATGGAGTGGAAAGGCATAACATAAACTGGGTGCAATTTGAGAAACAATGCCAGGCAGGGTAGAGAGAAAAGTGTACAAGAAATAGGCTGATATTATTACACAAAAAATAAAGAACCACACACCTTTGAACTATCAAACAGAGTTCTATAATCGGGCACAGATACTCCAGGGAAACTCCTTTAAATAGTATTGGAGCTGATCATGTGACCGCGCGAGCCGCATCAAAGGCACATGACTGTGACGCAACCGCCGAGGCAAAGAAACAGCATTCCCAGCGCCGCCATGAGACCGGCACTGGAAAGGAGGATATAGGTAAGTAACTCTCCTTACACCGTGGATCTTACAAACCTTGTTTCCCTATGCATTCACTCAAACAGACAGAAAGACACAGACATGGGCCGATTTAGTTAGACTTCAATAACCTTAGCATATTTTTGGATTGTGGGAGGAAATCCACAGAAGTACAGGAAAAACATAAAAAACGTATGCATATGATGTCAATTGTCAATTGTGGAATCAACTCCAGGAACCATGGCTGCAAGGCAGAAGTGCTAACCACTGAACCATTGCAGTGCACAATGGAAAATGACAGGGTGCAGGCATACAACTTTCTCACCTGAATTCTTGCAAAAACTCTGCATGTATCATAGGAATGTTTCCACCCACCAGAATCGCTGGGAAAGCCAGGCTTAAATCTTTCTTAAGGAAATGATCACCTACTCATTTCTATCAAACAGCCTGACAGATGTAAAAAACCTAAAGTAAACCATATGTATGCAGTCCAAGTCTTGGAACACTATAAATAGGCCATGCAAACCTTGTGAAAACACTGTAGAAAGCAGTGACCACATTCTATATAGGTTTCCTTTAATTGTTAGTTATTACATGATAGAAACTAGTTCCATCAATTGTTCTATTTCATTTAAATACTAACATTTATCACAGACATACTTAGAACTTTTATGTTATGTTATTTTTCAGATGAAAACACAAATATTTTTCATCTTCAAATGCAAACTTGACTGTCAAATTAAAAATGAAGTGTATTTTGGACCTCAGAACGGGATATCAGTTAGGCTTCCTGCAACATTACAAAATGAATACATGTTGACAGTGGATGCTCCTGGTAAGAATTTATTTTTCAGCATCTTTTAATGGAGTCAAGAAAGTTATGTAGGAACAGTCCAGTCTCCAGCAATTACCCCTTGATATGTTGTTGTCACATACTTCTTGCTACTGGTCAGTATAAAACCTTGGTTACATATGAAGTTTTGTGTGTGTGTGCAACCTTTATTTTATTTTTTGCATTAATCAGCACTGATAAATGTCCCACTCTCATGTCAGTAGAACCTTGAGCAATCCTTAGATGCAGTAGAAACTTGTAGCTGCTTCTAACTACTATTAGTTGAGTAATGTCATAGCAACAGAGTTTCTGGGGAATGCCTTTACTAAACAACTGTCTTTATTAATGCACCTACTAAGCCAGGGGTCGGCAAACTATGGCTCTTGTGCCAGATATGGCTCTTTTGATGGCCACATCTGGCTCTTTGACTGTAACAAGCGGTGCAAGCACCACTCATTAAAGTTTGCTGGCAAGCGCTGTAGATAGAAAGCTCTCAGTACTTCTGGGATGCTAGCCACTCCGGAGCCGCTGATGTCACTGGCTTCTAGATTGCTAGCCAATCTGGAGCTGCTGACGTCACCTATATGATGTCAGCTGCTCCAGATTCAAAAGGGCTGAGAGAGCTGCACGTATATGGCTCTCTTAGTCCAAAAGGTTTCCGACCCCTGTACTAAGCATTTGAAGCTCATAGAAAGGCATATAGTAACTTAATAGTAATATAAACCTCAGGTGCATTTATTATGCATTTCTCAATTACTGCATTTATTTGCTGACAAATTTTATTGTCTAAAAGTGCTTTAGGCTGGCAAAAAAAAAATCAATAATCCTTATGGAATTGGTCCTGTGACTTATCCATCTTCGGATTAGTTTTCCTAACAATATCTAAATAAAATGAAGGGGGACCCTCACTGAAAACACTGCAAAGTGTGGCAGTTTCAAGTCAACAACATTTGTTGATATCAACAATCTCTTTTCAACCCTACATAAATCATCAGGATTGAAAAACTAGTCAAATGAAAAATGTCAAATTTCATTGATGAAAATAACTATAAAACTTATTAAAAGTTTATCGAGTGAGATCTTGCATTGTTCTCGCTAGAGTTTTTTCGATCTCGAGTTTTTCAATCTTGATTTTTCAAAATTTTCAATGGAAAGGTAGCCATAATTTACATAAGTAATATGGTTTCCTTTTTATCAAAAAATCGAAATAAAAAAACTCAAGATCAAAAAATCTAAAAAATTTTTACGAGGACAATGCGAGATCTCGCTCTATAGTATAAACTCGGAAAGACCAAGAATGGGCTTTCCGAGTTTAATAAATTTCGTCTTTAAAATGTCAAAATAGGCTTTATAAATATCCTCTTTGGATCTAACAATGAGGGTTCCTAGGAATGTATATTGATCATGGTAAGGACTGGTTCATTATGAAAAAAATGTTTTACTGACCCCTCTCCCCTGGTTTGCCTACTCTACAATTCCTGTAAAAGTAACATCAGATGAACATCAGTAGGCTGGTTGTTTTCCTAACCTATAATCTGTACTTCTCTACACAGACTTACCATCTGGACTGGTATTCCTAAAAGTTTTTGCTGGTGATCTAGTAATATCCGAGACCAGAATTACTTATTTTACAGATATGGAAGAAATAACTTACTTGCTAGCAAATGCTACAAATCCAGTTGAATTCATGTGTCAGGTGAGATGCTGTGTGTTAAATTGTGTTTGTGCATGTTTTCAGCCATGAATATTGTTGTGAATATTTGTATGGATTGTGTGGTAATAGACACAACAACCATATTTAAACTATATCTGGCAATAGGTTCCAACTCCACAATTTAGCTCATAGAAGTATGAACTAAATTCACCTATAAACCTTTGACAAATAAAAGAAAATTAGGGCTGCTTTCACCTGAAAATCTGTAAAAACTTTGATTAAATAAGGTGCAAATATTCAATGAAAGACACTAATCTATTTATCGAAAATAAAATAAAAATCATTAACAAATATGAGCAATAAGCATACTGACTTCCCTATGCACAACAAGTAAACAACAAACAATACAGTTCTGTATAGACAGTCTTAGGGAGTTATTCTCTAAAGTCCGAATTCGACTGTCGAATTTTCAAACAGCGGATTCCCATAGCAAATACGCGACTGCAACAATTTTTTAAACTTGCCTCTGCGACAATATCTCCAAAGCAAAGTCAAGACTGCGACAATATTCTCATTGTAAAGAGGCGACTGCGACAGTAGCAGCCTATTGCAACTATCTTTAGGTGGAGAATTCACACCTTTACTCAGCAATTTGGACTTTAGGGAATAACCCCCTTTATATACTGTACATATAAATAACATTATGTAGTAGTGGACAATTCATTTTGGCTTTCAGTATTCCTTTTCCAGTAGAGTGTGCACTGCAGTGCAGATTATTTCAGCATTAATTCAAGTATTTAATTCTAAAAATCTTGCCTTTATTTCAGGAGATAAGTTCATTATTGAGAAAAAGAAAAACTATTCTATGACTTAGTGGTAACAGTCTTCACAAGTAAGATACCATATGATATGTATGGTTTTATCCAAGTATTTGTAGGAAAATATGAATGATTTTTATACTCATTTCTTTCTTATCACATAACACCACAAGCCACACACACACTATGGGCCATATGTATCAATCTGTGGCTAACAAAAATTCATTTTTTTCCCAGTGAAATCTAAAATGTCCTCTGGACACATTTGTTATCTTTGAATGTAAATGACAGTTGTTTTTGTTGTTTCGTACTTTTGTTGTTAAAAGTCATCTTTTATCTGTTAAACGAGAACTAAAGTCTCCTAATAAATCACATTTATTTATTTGCCTACATGCCAGCAACACAATAAATCTTTCCTTTCCAAATCCCCTACATGATTATTTCTGCTTTTTGTGCATGCATTATTTCACAAGTATATGGCAGCTTTTGTAGCATTCCACTTCTGAGAAATCCATTTATGCACTGGCATCTTAAAGAGCACGTGTGGAAACAAGCACTCTTAGGGGGTAATTCAGGAAAGAGCGAAGTACCCTTGCGAAGCTTCTCATCACTTTGCCGACACAGGTACGCGCTCACTGGTCTCCTGCATTCGGAGATCAGCGAATGCTTTAAAGGTACTTTGGCTCACCTCGCGACCACTCGAGTCGACTTGCCTAGCCAAAGTACCTTTAAAGCATTTGCTGATCTCCGAGTGCAGGAGACCAGTGAGCGCGTACCTGTGTCATCGAAGTGATGAGAAGCTTTGCAAGGGTACTTTTATCATTCCTGAATTACCCCCTTAGCTGAACAGGCAGACAGTGGTGACCACTGTCAGATGTGTAGTATGATGTAGTATGATGTAGTCAGTCAGATAAAAGTATAATGAGAAATCAAGCGGAGTGAAGCAAATTTGAGCAGTGAAGGGCAGTGACATCAGTTGTATCATACCCCACTAACTGTATTTTGGGAATATTCTATTTCTATGTCACATTGTCCCTAAGTCATGTTGTCACTGTCGCAGTCGCCATTGTCACTTTGAATGAATAGTGGCCTTACTTAACACCAGAGCCCTGCTATCAACCCCCCAATTCTCCACTCTGAAGTAGCAAAGTCAAACAGGTGAATTTGGAGCAGTTCACCTAGTAGCATTCGCACCTTCACACCTCTCCTCCACTTAGTCAATAGTAGAAGTACCTGTGCACATGCAAAAAGCTCCATAAGATTGAGACTGTCATAGTGGCCCGAATTGGTCGTGTATTCACCATTTTTCAGAGTTTGCTCAATAAGAGAACTTAGGGAAGTGGAGAATATACATGAATTCATAGCTCTGCGCAGCTATTTGGACTTTAGTCAATGAGGCCCTCTGGGGAAAATTTATCAAAAGTGAAAAAGTTTTTCGATGGCCTATTGCTGGAAAACAGTATAAATTTTATTATGCTGGTACTGCTTACTTAAAGATATTGTTTTCGCCATGTAGAAAATGACTTTTTAATGCACCTTTTTCATCAAAAAGTTGTTTTCGATCCTGTAAAAAGCTTGATAACTATGCCCCTCTGTCTGAGTGTATGCCTCATTGATTTTGACTGTTTAATAAACTACATGACATTCCCCAAACAGTGTCAGGGTCCATTATCATATTAATGAGGATCCAATATGGTGGCAGTGAGATACTTGCCCCCGCAGTTCTATAAGCTAAGCACTATATCCCAAAGGTACTGATTTGCTGCTTCATAATATAACTATTTTGATTGGCAGACTCAGGGCCGGTTCCAGCGCTGGGCAATGTGGGCGACTTCCCAGGGCGAAATCTATTTGAGGGGCGCTGTCGCCCAATCACCCACCACAAACTTACGTCCTCCAGCGTTCCAGTGACGCTCCTCCTCTGAGCGCTGCTCTACAATCAGGTAAATGGATTGCGTCCCATTCCACTTACCTCATTGTAGACAGGCGCTCAGAGGAGGAGCATCGCTGGAACGCTGGAGGAGGTGAGTGGGGGACGCTGGGTGGGTGTGCACCCCGGGGAGGGGGGCACCAAGGGGGGTGCCGAGGGGCGGTTCAGCCAAGGCGCCCATAGGGCCAGAACCGCCCCTGGGCATATCTTTTATGGTTATTAGTTCTTTCAGTAAGCAAAGCCTACTCTGTCTCTTGTTTTCTGTGGAACTTTCTATATAAATACAGAGTATTCAAATTGATAGAATGGCTGAAAGTGCAGAACAACACAATGTATTAAGAAAAATTGGGAATTCAACTTTAAGGATGACCTTTGTGCATGTCCTGCAAAGGAAAATTGTTCTTCCCAAACAGATTGCACATATTCATAAAAAAAAGTGAAGACTATCTGTAAAGTGAATCAAGTTTGTGTTACCTTGAAGTGGTGCATAGCGTTGTGGCCGTGTTAGTGAATACATGAATAGACATGAACTGAGTCAAATAAACAATACAGCCAAGTGCCCAGTAAAACCACTATCCAAATAGTCAAAAGCAGAAGCCAGAACATACTGTACATGTTAGAGCAAGTCAAGATCAAAGTCTATTAAATGGCTCAGATCTCCCAGCAATAACATATATAGAACTGCTGGCTGAAGAATGAGGGAGATAATAATGGTCAGTATAAGTAATAAATCAAAAGCAACAAATATATAATTATATGAAAATTCAACTATTTCAGAAAATACAGCAAAATGTCATATTGTGTAAACAATGAGACTAAGGTATCAATAAGGTGGGTGGATACATGATCACAGTATCGATTTTACATTGATAGTTTAAGCAAGCATATTTGTGATACTTTTTTACAAATACTATAATAGTGTTTGTACAATGGGAAAACATTACTTTAAAGCTTTATTGTTTTAAATAACAATCTACGCTTTTATTTTCTTAGGCCTTTAAAATAATACCTTACAATAAAGAGACACTTGACAAGCATCTGACAGAGTCATTAAAGAACAATATTCCGGCAAGTGGGCTGCATCTGTTTGGAATACACCAGATAGAAGAAGAAAATTTAAGTGCAAGTAAGTGGATGATTGAATTCTTTTTATTCTTAACAATGAGATGTGCTCCACTTTTAAAGGTAAAATCTCAGATTGGAGAAGCACATTGAAGCATGTAGCCTTATCAGTGAAATATATAATTTCTATCCATTGAAAGAACACCCTAATAATATACTCTTTATTCATTTGCCTGGAATTAAAAGCCCTAAACAGATGCATGTAACAACTTCCCTACAGTCCAACCAGCCATGCTGTTACATTAAGGCTCTATAGCAGGGGTCGGCAAAGTGCGGCTCTTCAGCTACCTTGTTGTGGCTCGGAGCACATCCTCACTAGCCCCACCCATGACCTCTGATGCTTCTTCTGATTGGACATTGGCAGGTCATATGATCACAAGCATGTGTTCCTCCCCCTTTGCAACTCAAAAAAATTTTTTGCTGGTGGAGAAGGGAGTGAAATGGCTCCCTCCTTCTCAAAGTTTGCCAACCCCTGCTCTATAGCACGGTAAAACAATCATTTAATCACACATTTTGTTTACAGTTTCATTGGGAAAATACTAAAAGCATGTTAGATGTACACATAGAGATGTATTTTTGTTTGGGCTTAACAAATCGAATTTGGTAAGTAGCATGGAAAGATATAAAAAAACTTCTGAATATAACATTTCACGTTTGTCTAAAGGAGGGATGTTAAGTATTCATCCCTTGGCATTCTGTTGCATTAAAACTCCCAGGTAATGGTTACCATGGTTGCCAGAAGTTTCAAATTACCAAGTTATGTGATGTGGGGAAGACATCCCTAGTTGTAGTCAACACAATTCAAGTTAATCAATGACCTTTCTTTCCGTAATGATCAGGTATAAGTGGCCTAAAGGCAGTGTTATGTTTTCCAGGATGTTGATTTGTAGTAATGCATCCAGATTGCCTTTATATTCCCTCATACTGAGTTGACAAAATTTCAGAATGTACAAATCATAGGTTTTCTTTTGTTTATAGATCAAAGAGATGAAGAATTGCCAACTCTCCTTCATTTTTCTGCAAAATACGGGCTAAAAAAATTGACTGCCCTTCTTCTAACTTGTCCTGGAGCACTACAGGCTTATAGCGTATCGAACAAACATGGAGACTTTCCAAACAACATAGCAGAAAAACATGGCTACAAAGACCTCCGGCAATTTATTGACGAATTTGTGGTAAGCTTAATATTGTTTTGAAAACTGGTGGTGTCGGTAGTTTGGGTAGTAATTCAGTTGTTCTCCGAATTTGGCAGTTTCATCATCAAACAAGATGACATCTTCAGTGTGTGGTAGTAATATACTGTTTCCTATATGCTTGTGTTTATATAATTTCTATGTATAACTATGCTGGTAGCTGATTGGTTGTTGAATCTCTGAGATTTCTGTTAATATAGTTATAACTGGATAGTTCTTGACGGTATATTAAATTGCTAAATTATGTATCTCTTCTCAAGTCTTTCACTCGCACAGGTTCATATACCGTATTTTCTGGACTATAAGGCGCACCGGATTATAAGGCGCACTTTCTATGAGAGCCTTTTAAGCAATCTTGGTTCATATATAAGGCGCACCAGACTATAAGGCGCAGCACATTACCGGTAAATAAACCATAGCTGAGACCGCACATAGTGGCATAACTCGCATGGCGTTGCCTCCCTGTGTTGGTAGTGGGTATAATTAATGCTAAAGCACAGATATGTTGCAAGGCTCCTGCGCACAGAGCTGTAAGTATCACTCAGTGTGGCTCCTGACTACGGTTGCTGTAATGCTCAATCCATTTATGGATACTGTAAAAATCCAAGTGAAGAATAAATTCATAGGCGCACGGGGGGGGGGGGGG
>WMED01017978.1:0-12844 GCA_019650415.1 Pipa parva | reverse complement strand
AGGTGCGAATTCGACTGTCGAATTCTCAAACAGCAAATTCCCATAGCAAATCTGCGACAACTTCCCCATTGTAAAGTCGCAACAATTTTTAAAATTACCCTGAGAGTCTGAGAGTAGGATTATGCAGGTGTCAGTCATCAAGGAGCGGGGTGGGTGGGTGGGGGTGCGATTTCATTACTCCTCCTAGGGCACAAAAAAACCTTGGCCCAGCCCTGCTTGGCCCCAGCACAGGACGCAGGTGCAGCGTTCTGTGCTGATGCCTGGCTGCCATCAGCTACCCCCCCCCCGTGGACTCACTCACTGCTCCTGAGTGTGTTTGCCGGCCAGCCGCGTAGGTGATGCCGCGCTCCTGCGTGACATCACTTGCTTTGTCCAGCCACAGTGTTGCGCAGTGTCCCAACTCCTGCCTCCTACAAGCAAGAAGGACAGGACCGGGCTCTCCGCTGGTGAGTGCTCCACAAGGGGGCCCACTGAGGCTCTGTCGCCCAAGGGCCCATAAAAACCTGGAGCCAGCCCTGAATGACACCCTATCTGAATGGTAGGGCACAGTTACATTTCACACTTATTTTAATGCTTACCCTAAACTTAAATGTATTCTGAAACCTGTGGTGTGCACCTGGTATTGCTTCCTACTGTTATAACTCATATAAAGTACAATGTGATCATGTGTTTTTACATTATTGGTGTTCCTTTAGCTGATAAAACAGACAGGATGCAAAACCAATCAGTGAGCAAACAAACACTCTACAGTCAAAGGCTATTTGTTTCATGGAGACAAACTTAACTGGTACTGGGACCTAACAGAATTCTGCCTGGGAAATATAAGCAAATTATCTGCCAGACAGAAAGGAAAGGTGTCTGCCTAAGCATTGTGTTCTATGCCAGTGAGAGTTTGAGGGATAGTCTAAAGTCTAGTGGGTACAGTATTATTCACAGGACTTCCAATGTTTATCAGTAGATTACTGATAGGGTAAATCTACAAAAAGTGTATCTTGGTTAGTTTATGTTAAAAGGTATAAAATACATTTTCATTTTATACTGAGCTGTCACAACGTGGATCTTGTATATCTTTGTCATCATATCTGAGCACCATACTACTGTGTTACCTGGAAAATAAGACAGGGTCTTATATTAATTTTTGCTCCTAAAGACACACTCTGTCTTATTTTCATGGGATGACGTATTTTTGATACACGGTTCTGGTATGGTATATTTCTCATACATATTTATACAGCTAGGTCTTATTTTTGGGGAAACACGGTGGCAGTACAGTATATTTCTCATACTTTACTGCAGCTAGGTCTTATTTTTGGGGAAACACGGTGGCAGTACAGTATATTTCTCATACTTTACTGTAGCTAGGTCTCATTTTTCAGGGGAGGCCTTACATTTGAAAGCTTCAAAAAAATTGCACCAGGTCTTATTTTCTGGAGATGTCTTATTATCAAGGGAAACCATAATTTGCATCCAGTGATGCACTTAGGGGTATATTGACTTAAAGGTGACAACAGTAAAACTATTTTGACAATATCAGGCATTACCTCCAGTTAAAATGCCCATAAATGAAAATATTAGTGTAAATGGAAAATTTGAATATGGGTAGGGTAAAAACAGTAAGTTTTAATGTGAAATTGTGTAATCCAATGGAAATTCTTTGGGAAAAGGAACATTCTGTTCATTATAGCATTGTAATTGGGTGGGTAGATCAGGGTTAAAATGGCTAATAAAAAGTGGAAAGGTAAGGTACACTCCACCTTATATATGTCACTGTATTATAGAATTGCCAACTGTTAAGGAATTACAGTAGTAAGAAAATATAAACTTAACCTTTATTGCTTTCAGAAACACACTGCAAAACTAACCTGTCTACATGGCTTTAAACTGCAATGTGAATTCTTAGAAACTTGTACACAAAACTTTCATCATAACAGTTCAGAAACATTTTCCATATGTTCTTGAATGAGAAATGAAGAATGATTGCTTTCCACTCCTTTTATTGTAGTGAGCCAGATGCTTATCATTTCACTTCTATTAACCATTAGCATCAAATTAAATATAATAGTATATGACAATGAGGTCAAACATAAAAAAGATTAACTTTAGAGGGCAATATTTGAAACATTAAGGTGCGTCATTAATATAAACCACTTAGTCAAATACCTAACTACAAACTGACTTGATAATTCATTTATACTGCATGGCATGTGACAGACAAGTGCAGCTATTAAGAGAAAAATGAATCTTATCAGATAAAGAAACCACTACATCAAATTAGTAAAACTGCACAATGCCATCTTGCTGATTACCATCATTAAACATGCGTATTGGATTTTCTAACAAGCCGTTGCTTTTCTCTTTGTACAGTTTTTTAATTCTAGTTTTTTTTTTAACCATTTTTTTTCTACTGAACCACAGTATAGAAATGTCTATCAGTTGTATTATAAAATTAAAGAATATCTAGGTTTTAACAACAACAGAAATCCTAAAATTTGCCTGTTTACTAGCACTGTAGAAAAATGAATGATTAATCCTAGCAGTGGACTGCTGAAACTGTTCAGTAAGACTGCAACTTTTAGTCCAATGTCAGACCTTCTACGCTCATCAGCTGAAATTACACTTACAATCTCTAAGTTATATGACAATACAGTGGAATCCGTTTTTTTAGACTGAAGTACTATGGTATGTTATTGTATTAAATTTAATAAGGGACTAGGACGATAAACAGCAACATATTGCTACTATATACCAAGGTATACTTGTGAGTATTTATTTCTCCATATACAAAATTGCGAGTCCACTTAAGTGATGAAAAGTAGGACTGAAATTTAATAAACTCGGAAAAGTCCAATTTCGCATTTCCGAGTTTTTCCTGTGAGATCTCGGTAGTTTCTTGCAGCAAATATCACAAATTTTTTTTTGATTGATATTTACCAACAGAAACTTTCGATCGAGTTTTTCTATCTGAGTTTTTTTATTAAAAAGGTAGCCATACTACTAATGTTAAAGTATGGCGACCTTTCCATCGAAAAATTCAATAAAAAAACTATCGAAAAGTTTCAGTCGGTAAATATCGATCAAAAATATCAATCAATTTTTACCGCACGAACAGCTGAGAGGTTTTTGGAATATACTTGGAAAAGCAAAATTCGGCTTTAATACATTTCAACCGATGTGTAAAACATGTTTCTACTATAATAGAAAAGGGAAATCCCTTACAATTTAAAAACAGCCTATTTAAGAAAAAGTGATTCTCTTTTAGAAATAACCCTTTAGCATTTGTACATGTATGTAGCTCACTTTTTTAAAAATAAACAAATATCTAAAAATAACTTAAATGCAAACAACAAAATTGCAAAGAAAATGAATACTTTTTCCATGAAAACATTTTTTTTTGTTCATATTCTCTCACCTATATTACACAAATATTTTATATCTTCACCCTTTGACTATAAGGCCTTTGTCACATGACTGGACTTCACTGATTAAAGACCAAATTACCAAAATGTGTGTAGGTTACCTACCAGTATATCATACAGATAAGCATTAACAGAAATGCAAACATTGCTCTCTGGATTTTTAAAGCTCCTGTCCCCACAAAGATTTATTTAGTGGCCTTCTGAAGAATATGGGAATATGTGGCAATTATTACCAACAACTGGAACATTGTTTAAATATTTTTATGTTTTGATTATTTTTTAAATGTTTGTCTCAAATACCAATTCCTAAATTTTTTTTTTTTTTTTGGAAAACAGCTTTATTTAATAGATATTTTCCAGTTCAAGTACTGAAAAAGTATATACATTTAACAATGCTCAAATATCTAAATGTTCTGCCCTGGTGCAAACACCAAATGCCTACAAATAAAAGAAAGGTAAATAAATAATCAACAAAATCTTAACCACAACCCAGAAAATAAGAAATGTCTATAAAATAAAGCAGCTCCTAAAACATATTTATTAATAATGTAATGTAATATCTATGTATGATGGGTTTGTATCTAAGTTAATCACTGTCTTGGTGATATACTGCGCTTTTGTGCAGTTCCAGTAAATATATACACGAATATGAATTGCTTTCTATTGGAGACATTTATTTATTTCTACACTGTTCCTTAGGGGGAAGTATTTGTTTAACGTGTTTCTGGAAGTTTGTTAACTCCAGCTACACAGTCACAACATTTGCTATGCTACTAATAGTGATACAAGTGAAAGGAAACTTATTGGCACAGACTGGAGAGATATCAGTAAGTTATCCCATGGGAGAAGCAATAGCAAGGCTGTCAATTAGCTCCATGTTCATACCGGGAAAAGCAACAATTGTGACTATGACTGAATTGTATCCCCTGGGTAATATCTTCCAGTGTCTTGTTGTATGCCCCCTTTTCCTATATAAAGCTATGCAGTTAGCTTTATTTTACATTTTTGTATTTTTAAGATAATGCATTTTAAAATGCATTTCAGACTTTAAACTAAAATTACCATCCAATTGTAAATACATTCATACATTTTTTTTTTATTTAGTTGTGCAATAAAGTGAACTACCATCACAGCAAATAATAGGATTTTGTACCACCAAATCTTATTTACCCACAATACAAACCGCTGAAAAATTCTGGGATTTCTCCAAATTACTAATTACTGAATCTGGTACATCTGCAAATTATCTACTTATAACATTTCAACATGCACACATGTTGGTATTGTGCATATTTTGGCATTGTATTTTGTCCTTTGTTACCAACTATATAATCGACTGGAAATTATATACCAGATTAAAGGACAGAACTCTAAACCTGCCTGCTCTATGAAATGTGTCTCTTTCAAATTTCAACATCATTTTTACTTCATTTGCTATGCTATGTTGTTGCTATGGCTACAAACTTTTTTATGGCAAACACAAGACTTCACTAAACAAGCAGTTAAAGGATTTTTTTCCATTTTTATGGAAAACATTTAAAAAAAAAAAAAAAAAGAATTTCAACACATCAGAGCAGATACAAACTATTTAATTTCACCTTGTATGAGTAATGTTTTGGTGGTCAAAATGTATTTGATTCATGTCAAGATACTTTACACTGTACATTTCACTGATAAAATAACTTTGTTGGGCTTAATCCAGAGCAAAGAAATATATTATTCAGAATCTTCCTAAAAAAATTTATTTAAAGTTCATTTAATTAGAATTCTTTACACTGATTAATAATTAGTCAAACATACATTTTAATCAACAAGGTAAAAGGCCTCACTATGCATTCTGCCACACATATTTGTTCCTGTACAACAAACACAAAAGATACCTGCACTACTGCTTATGACCACCTCTTGGTTTGCAACCAGGTGTTTTAGCATGAGAAAAAGTGGACCTTTACTAGTGCTAAAAAAGCCTGGAGATGTAACAGGCCATCAGCAGTGGTGAAGGTAAGTGAATAAGGCAAGCAGTTCTCTGGTGTTTATTTGCATTTGCTGCATAAAATGCATGTAGCTAAGTTTACACTGGAGCCTTAGTCTAAGGACAAAATTGATAGAGCTCGAGAAAGTCAATTTCGATTTTCTCCAGTTTTATTGATGTAAAACAAGGGGTCCAATAAAAACAATTACTAACTGCTTCAATCCCCTGCTTGTAAAGTGGTCGGTTGCTCAGGAAGGTACGGACAGTCTGTCGACAACGATGTGCATATAGAGAAATCCGGCATTTCTCTATATGCACATCGTAAAACAAGGGGTGCCTGTTCAAAAAATATCGATACTTTTCGATCAACTTTAGCGATCGGTAAAATTGATCATAAAGTACTGATCGATATTTTTCAATCAGGCACCCCTTTTTTTACATCAATAAAACTTGAGAAAGTCAAAATCAACTTTCTCGACCTTTATAAATTTCAGCGAAGAAAAACAGTGAAGGTGCAGCGCTAATGAAAAAATGAAATAATATAATATGTTAAAAATGCAATAATTAATTGAGTCAATTGTTGTGTTAGAATGCAGCTTCTTCTTAAAGGAGTACTTCTCAAAACTCCAATCGTGCAGCAAACAAAAAATGGGATTTGTCGTCCCTGAAAAGAAGCGCAAAAAACAGCACAATAGTGCAAAATCAAAAGTATAATGGTGTCGAATAGATCCAAAAGTCCCAAAATAAATTGTGTGGGTGAAAGAAATAAACCATTTAAATCGTGTGAATATATAAGCGACCAAACGGTCGCACTAAAATCATCTGGTGATTCGACACCATTATACTTTTGATTTTGCACTATTGTGCTGTTTTTTGCACTTCTTTTCAGGGACGACAAATCCCATTTTTTGTTTGCTTTATAAATTTCACCCTAAGTCTAATGCAAAGGAATTGGAGGAATTGTGAAGGAATATAAACAGTAGTGCTACGTTTTTAGCACCCTATGAGTGAAAGTGCAGCTAAATAATCTTATAAGTCTGAAAATATAACATGTATAAAAGCTGTAAAAAGATATTTTGCATTTAGTACATGGCAGCAATAACTTTTTCAAAACAAAATCCTTTTGCTACATTTACAATTTTGGGGAACTGCTCATTTCCCCATATAAACCAAACGCTATTCTTATCTTTCACCATTTTGTCACTGTTCTCTATAGCTTTACCTGTAGTACTTTTACACTACTGCAACCTCCTACTAACAGGCCTACTTCTTATTTTTCAATTAAGAAACAAATTTATGGCGTCTGATTCAAATCACTTAATGCTGTAATCCATTCCTGATTCTTTTGTTTTGTGTCCCAATATTACTAGACATCTCAGTAGCTACAGAGCTATTATCTTTTCATACCACAAACACATTGCTCAAAACCATTTTACAATCCTGGAAAAAGTATTTGTTTGTGCCTTTAAACAATGTATTGGGTTTACAAAATGAATTTACAATAACACAAATAGTCCTGAAAAAGTATTTCTTGTGCTTTTAAAGTGGATTATTTGATTCTTCTTTACTTATACAGCCTTGCTTTAAGACAGAGATAATGTCTATTATTGTAACAGAGGTCTATGGATAAACAGCCTGCCGCAGGATGTGTCCTTTGGTTACATAAGCACAGTGCTTGAGGCAATCAGTTGGTGTCATTCTTTTTAAATTAATTTACTTGGTGATGCTAATAACTCTTTAAGAAAGCTTTTCCCTCTATCTTCTATCTTGTGGAGTGCTACAAACGATTTTTATCGTGAGAATTGTTGGGCCAGTGGACAAGCACTTCTGTAAAACTATGCTTATTGCTCTGCCACTTATGTAGGAATTTCCCAACTCTGCTTGATTGGAAATTGGACGAACATTTATGATATTTGGTAAAAGTAGAATTACAGCAACTGATATTGTTTCTTTAATGGTATTTCTTCTTTTTTTTGAGTGCTCTAAAAAAACATCCATAGCCCATTGAGAAGAAGTTGTTTTGTAGCCAGTGGTGTCCTTATAAAACATTGCTGTATATTTCTTATTTTAAAAATAATCCCCAGAACAAGCAGAAGGGATTTTACAACCGTTGTTTGTAATAAACATAAACCAATATGCATGGTTACGTCCTCATAAAAAAGTGCAAATACATTTTTATGGTTAAGAAAATTTTTTTTTTCAACATAAAAGGACACTAAAATATTTCTATCCCCAGAACACCATTTTACCAAATGACCAGTTGTTTATCAAGGTCACAAGAATAATGAAAAAGGTCACTATTTAAAGAAGGTACAAAATTCATGGATGCCTGCATTGTCAGAGTATCTTTATACATAGGCCTTCCATTCCACTGAAATGTAGTTAAGTTTATGACATGAATTTACAAAAAGTTAATTGCATAGACAGAATCATTTTCAGACAAACAGAAAGCATATAATGCTTCTTCCAGTATATTCCAGATTGTTGGGAACTAGACAACAATGATACTAGTTTGGAATGCCTTCTGCTCTATCAGTACAGTCTGACAGAAAATTACTCTGTGCTTTAAAAGGTGATTTAAGAAAAAATACATTGTTAAAGCAGAGCTATGTACAATTCCTGGGAACTGTAGCATATACAGGATACCAGGGGTACGCAAGAAAACAGGAATTATTTGCTGCTAAAGTATATAAAGTACAGGCAGGAAAATGCCAGCAAGAAATATAGTGAAAGCATCAGCAACTCATTTATTTCAAACTACAGTATCCCTTGCCTGACCTGTAATTTCTGTGACCATTCTGGAAATTATCATAACAGGTGCTGATGGGATAATAAAATTTTAACTGCATTATTATAGGGATATGCATATAATATGCATTCTGGGCTTTGTAACAGTGGTATAAATATACACTCTAAATGATGACACAGTTCCCACAATGCCATTAATAAAGCTGCCATGTGGGATTATAGATGTTTAACATTTAAAAAAAAAAAAAATGTAAGAATACATTATGAAGCTAAAATGATGCTGTTGAGGTAAGCAACTGGTCCACGGTGGCATGATATATAGTGAACGTAAAAACCCTTTCATATTTTTATTAAAAAAAAAAAAAAGATTTTCCATGCTGAAGGTGCAAAACAAACGCCTAAGCTATTTTATCTCTATCTAAAGGTTTCCCCTTGTAGTTTACCAAGTTATCAAATAGTTTCTGAAACCAGTTACCCTAAAATGTTTCACTCATTTGTACTCAAGGAGAAATTCCTATAGGAATGGAAATCAATCATTTTGACTAAAACAACCACATTTTGCTTACTTTGTTTAATTTACAATTTTATTTTTTATTTATGTTAAATATATTTTTAAAGATGCCATATATGTGCCTGTGTTCAGCATAAATCCAGTAACTAGGATATATGTGGAAAGTTATCCAGGTTCTATATTTATTTAACAAAGCAAAACACACATCTAGAAACTATTTCTTATATTGAAGACACTGACTTTCTTGGCTTACACTGCTATCTCTGGCATTTAATAGCAGCAGCAATTCGGCAGGCCTTGAATTCAGCACTGTTTCCAAACAACATTTTGTGTAAAGAAATAAGAAAAGAAAAAACTAAAAAACTACAAAGGTTTCAGGTCATATAATGACACATTTACCAAAGTTGAAGAGGTTTTTCGACTAGTAAATGGAGGAGAAACTGCCTATATTTAACAATA
The DNA here is from genome assembly GCA_019650415.1 of Pipa parva. Taxonomy (NCBI): domain Eukaryota; kingdom Metazoa; phylum Chordata; class Amphibia; order Anura; family Pipidae; genus Pipa; species Pipa parva. The sequence continues at coordinate 3,738 of WMED01017978.1, read as the reverse complement.
TTGCTGTTTCTCCTATTTACTAAACTGTTCAAAATCTTTTTTATCACCCAAAAAAATTCTCCACCCCCAGGCTGGCGAAAACCCATTGGTCTTGTCATTTAGCCGAAGTCCAAAATGTTTTCCCATCCAAAAGTAACATTGACCTCAATCTGTAATGGAAGGGACCCTCATAGAGAAGTGTTGCAAAGTGTTCCCCTGTTAACAGATTTATAACTATTTATTTCAATTGGGAAACCTTTTATTCAATCCTTTGTAAATCAGGGAAATTGAAAAGTACCCCATAGTCTTAAGTATATTCATCATACATATTACTTGCCCAAGCCTCCAAAATATTTTAACCTCACAAGACAGTGATATGACAGCCTTCCAGACAATCACACAGAAATGTAAAATAAACAGATTCAATAAAATGCTGGGGACAAAAGTTGCAGTAGTGAAACTGACAAACAAAATCAGCAAAAACATCATTCTTGTAGTAATCCTAAACCTGTATGCACAGTTACTAAGCCACATTATGCCTCTTACTGTCCCCTTGCTTTATGGAGCATGTCAGGTTTAAATCCCTCTTCTATCTCTCTGATAAAATGAATAGTGGAGTTTTATAGTACTCCCTCCATATAATCTGTGTGCATTCTAGATAATTAGGGAATGAAGTAGGGACAGTTGCTCATATTGCTTAATCGTGCATGCCATCATTTGACGTTTGCTCATGTTAGAATCTCACCTGCCTCAGCTTTACAACAGGTATTTTGTGTTAATGGCACATCTTTGCATTATCACTGGTTTCATAAATAGAATGTGATATACATGTATACTTGGTCACATAAATTATATACATCCCTCACTGTTAATAATTTAATAGCATTTCTTGTCACCATGTAAACATTAATGGAATCATTTCACTTTCATTAACAGGCAGCTGTTATGGATATTTACACTGGGATGTGTTTAAATACATTTTAAATTTAATTGGATTGTTCATTTTGAAATTAATTTTAGTAAGTTGTGGAACTCTAAGACATTTTAAACTTCAAACTTTTAGGTTTCTTTTTTGTGTTTTGTTTATCTGACTTAGTTTTGCTTCATCTAACTGGTTCACTTTGTTCAGTCTTTTTGGTTGGCAAAGGTCACTAACTCCAGGGGCAACTAGAACATAAATTAATAATTAGTCTTTTTTTTTTTATCTAAAAAATTAAAAATTCTAAATTAATTTTTATTATTTTTCCTTTAGGCCAGGTACTATCAACCTTTGGGCCTGTAGTTAACTCAGACACTCTTCTAGGTTCATGTACTTATCAACCAGAAAACAATTAAAATATAATCTTTTAAACCTTAAACATAAAAAAGGTTCAGAACACAAAGTTAATTAAAAAAACATAAAAAGACTAATTGCACCCTGTCTATTACTGAATACTCTTGCAGAGTCTGTATAGTTACTCACTCTAATATACTAAAATTTAATACCAATGTGAACAACCCCTTTAAGTATCTGTCAACTGAATTTATGGATTTATTTGTTGGATTTAACCTATATTCTGTGTATCTCTGGATAATAGATAATTTTTTTGGAATTTAGGCCTTGTGAGGCTAAATTGCTATTCTTCTTTCCTAGTTACTCAATTTAGGAGCGCTCCCATTCATTTTAGTTTCCAATCCAAGCTAATAGCTTGTTACCATGGCTACTACTCATCATAAAGCTGTGTAAATAAGAAACTGGGAAGGAGGTAGAATGAAAGAACTCCATATTAAAATTACGACTACGCCTACCATTACATTTTGTTTTAATGTGCAATTCCCTTTTATAGGACTACCAGTTGCTGTATAAAATTGTCACTCAGTTTTCTTGTTCCATATTATGCCTGAGGAAGAGACCCAAGTAGTCTGGAAAGCTTGCATTTACCACCTATTCCGTTCGCAAATAAAAGGTATCACCTATAGTATACTCTCTTGTCTTTGCTTATATCTATGGCTAACATGGTACTTAAACTCTACTGCTTTTTATAGGACTAGTAACACCAGAAAATAAATTCCTATTTTGAGTGTCTTGGCAGTAATTCATGTACAGTAACTGGAAGAATCATCGTTTTTAATTTAATTTATTGCATTCTTAATGCTTTGTGTTCTCCCAATCCTTCTGCTGATTACAGGCATCTTTTATAAACTAAACTTTCTGAGGCACATCATGAACATGTATGGTTTAACATTCTATATAAAAGAAAGATGGCTGCAAACAGTAGAGTGAGAAATGACACAAATCAATACAAAACAGATATTCAAATAAAACATTTTTAGAAGTGCTATGTAGGAATAAATGCCTTACCAGTCCAATGTCATTATTTCCTTTCTTATTAAGTTATTGGTCCTTCAGTGGAATTCAGTTGTGTATAGTGAACAAAAATAGAAAAAGCCTGTGTAAAGGGTCATTAAAAGTCACTAATAATATGGCTGACAAACTTTATAATAGAGGGACACAAGTTGTTTTGATCACACACCTTGGATCCTTGGATAAAATAGTAGCCCATCATTTTCAATTTAATTCAAGGGTGTTAATGGCAAAAAGATTTGGCATATAGGTTAGTATGAACCTATTGAAAACAGTGAGGTTTGTGTTTTTCTTATGAAAATGGCAGATGTGCCGTATGTAGAATAACAACAGCAATTTAATGAACATTTTCTCCTCAGTCTTGAAATATTGTGTAACTGACTGCTGCACTTGTATAAAACAACATATAGTTCAAATAATTTTCACACATTAAGGGGGTTATTCTCTAAAGTCTGTATTGTCACAATAGACTGCTACTGTCGCAGTTGTGTCTTTATAATGAGAATATTGTCACAGTCTCGACTTTACTATGAAAATATTGTCACAGTCGCAAATTTACAATAAGAGAATTGTTGCAGTCATGGATTTGCTATGGGAATCTGCTGCTTGGGAATTCGACAGTCGAATTTGGACTTTAGAGAATAACACTCTAAAGGGTTTATTCACTAAGGTGCGAATTCAACTGTCAAATTCTCAAACAGCGGATTTCCATAGCAAATCTGAGACAATTTCCCCAATGTAAAATCGTGACAATATTTTAAAGTTAAGATTGCGACAATTTTTCCATAATAAAGTCGCGACTGCTACAATATTTTCATTGTAAAGACACGACTGCGACAGTAGCAGCCTATTGCGACTGTCTTTATCTGGCAAATTCACCCTAAGTGTGAGCACAATGTTTTGTTATCTGCACTAGAGCTACGTACATATGCAATGCACAAAGGACATTCAAGGAATGTAATGTATTTACATATATGCTTTGGCCTTGTACACACCAGTTGTAGAAGGAAAGACATGAAATAAAATAACATGCATAGTGCAGAGGGCTCTGAATATAGTCAGAAACTGTAAAAAAATTAAATATGCAACCCTAAATAGATCTCTGAATATACAATATTCTCTTCTGATCATAAAAAGGTCAACAACACCATAGCTATTTATTTATTTAGACTATTTATATATAGTGTCAACATGTCTTGCAGGGCTTTACAGAGATGAATCATTCACTTCAGTTCCTGCCCCATGAAGCTTACAATCTAGTTTCCGTATACAACCACTTACATGGACAATTCAATTTAATCAGTCTTCAAATACCTTAGTATGTTTTAGGACAGTACAGTCATGGCCAAAAGTTCTGAGAATGATACAAATATCATATTTTCACATGATCTGCTGCCCTCTGGTTTTTATGTGTG